>VXAU01004986.1:249402-302375 GCA_013399695.1 Formicarius rufipectus | reverse complement strand
TATAAATTTTTCTAAGTTCTCTAAACTTAGACAATATCAGAGCAGGCAGTGAGGTTCTTGCTATAGACAATAAACTGTTTAATCTGATGGCGAAATCTAGTCCAAGAATGCAAGGCCTGGGGATTATTCCTGTCCAGAAAAACAGATTACAAGAATTCAAGTTTGAAGAGCAATAACACTGTTTTTGTGATCATTGTATGTTCAAACACTGCATTCACCAGTACACTACCTTTTCATGAAGTTTGACATTACTTTTCCTGAAGGGTATAAGCCAGGCAACTCTCAGGAGATAGCTGAGAACCTGAGAGCCTCAGATAAACTCTGATCCCTGTAAAACACCATGACCATTTGAAACTATGTGAAACTGTGATCACATGACTTTATATCAAAGATTAAGCTACAAGTTAAGGAATACAAAAGAATGTACATATTCTATCTGGGAACTGAGACCTGAGTTGATGGCAACAACTGAAAGGTTTGCCTTATGTTTGCAAAGAGACTGAAATCCTTGGGAAGGTTGTAAAACCAGCCAATGGAGAGAGAGGTCAGAGTCACAGAATATTCTGAGTTGGAAGAGACCCACAAGAATCACGGAGTTCAACTCTTAAATGTATGAGGAGACATTGTTGGAAGAGTGAGAAAATGGAGTAAAGGAAGGGTTAACTGGAATGAAAATATCCATACATTCAGAACAGATAAATGAGGGAGTGCATATCTGTTAAGTAACTGATGGAATGAAGTGCACAGTGGCAGTAAGAATAAAATGAAATCTTTTCTTATAAAGATTACCCATAAGAAGGAAGATAAAAACAGTATTACAGACTTTTCAGAGCTGGATATGGACCTAGATAATAATGAGAGAAATACCTACAAAATAATGGCATACATATAAATGTATAAAGAGAGAGAGAGAGACAAAGAGAGAGAAAATTTCAGCTTCCCAAATACATGCTGGGGCGAGTGTGTGTTAAAATAAAAACCATAACCTATCCCCAAACCACATAAAGTACTGAGGATGATAAGACCCAGATATGTGGGATATTATATTTAGCAAACTTTTTGACAAATAGTTAGTGAAACAGCAGTGCTATTTTAGATTTGGATTTCATGAGCAGCAAAAATCACAGAAAAGGTGTTCATAGTAAATAATCCTGGATTGAGTGAATGTGTAGCATTTTGTTTTTAACAGAAATACAGAAAAATTTGGGCAAAAGAGTGTATGACTATCAAAGTCTAAATGTAAAGAATCAGAGGAAGTTAGTTTGAAGGACTTATAGGAATGAGATGAAAAGTTTTCGTTAGGAAGGTGGTAGAATTGCTTTAGGTCTGCAGAGCAATACTTTAAATTTTTACTAAGAAGGATGAAATAGCAAAGAAATACAATTCCCCTGGAAAAAGTAAAGAAAAGGAACAGATTATTAAAAAAAAAAAGTTAGTTAACATGTACAGAAGAGGAAATGTAACAGAAACTGAGGTCAGATTTGAAGAGAAAATGAAAATAAATTGCTGTGAGTGAGGGTAGTTGGGCACAGGAACAGCCTCCTGAGGAAAGTGGTCACAGCACTAAGCCTGACAAAGTTCAAGAGTTGTTTGAATGGTACTCTCAGATACAAGGTGTGGGTTTTGGGTGTGACTCTTGAGGGGTGGTCCTGTATGGAGTAAGTGCTGAACTCATTGATCCTTGTAGGTCCCTTCCAACGCAGTATATTCTGTAATTCTGTGTGATTCTGGGTATGAATATGAAATAAACCTCACGTCTTTGGTTTTGCGTTAAGTGTCTTTCACAGAGCAATTTTGGAGGCCAAGACTCTGAGCCAGATGGTCCCTCCAAACTCTCCCTCTCCTTTCCACTCAATTTCTGCCTGGCAGAAATTTCTTCTGTCTGGCAGCAAGAGGAGGAAAATCGTAGAAAATTAATTCTAACATTAGCTAGCTTTTGTCTCTGTGTCTGGCCCCATTAAGTCAGCCTGCAGACATGAATGTACCAACTTTGAATAATGTTGCTAGCAGCACTGCCAGGAAATACTCTTCTATTTAGGGACAAAGAATTCATTCTGATGCTAATGAATCCCCCAAGTATTCAGTGGAATTGTCTGCACTATACCAATGGCTCAGGTAACTAGCAAAGCAACCACATGACTTTGCCGCCATCCCTTTCTTTCAGACAGATCCACGAGGCCGATCCATGGTGGTCAAAGGGCACATTTTGAGATTTTTCTCTATGGAGAAGAGTTTCACAAAGATGAGTCCCGTGTCTTTTCCAGTATGTGCAGTCGCTCTGTTGAGGAAACGTACATTACGTGCTTGTGCGTCCACCAAGTAGTCTCCATCCTCATAGCATCAGTAGAATAAGGGTCTTGTTGACCTGCTGTAAACTCTAAAAAGGGATAATTTCTTGCCAACACAGAATCCAGCCCAGTATTACCAAGTAAAGTTTGTCTTTGTAACAATTAACAAGGAGACTTTCAAAAGTTAGGAGTTTTGACTGCTCACACAGAATATTGAAACTCTGTAGGCACAACTCTACTTGATTTGTGATTCAGAAGTAGCAAGTGGCCAAAACCACCCTGATTTTGCTTTTGATTGACAAGAGGACTGCGCAATTTTGCCCTTCTGAAATAAGCGCATCATATCTGTTACTCATCAACTGGGAAACTGTTTCCTACAGCTACTGCAAATTTATGCATGTATATATTATTTTTTCTTACAGTTACAGTGATCATGAGCATAAAATCGATTTACTGGAATTAATACTGTTTCTACATACAATCTGGTTGCACCATATGGTCATAATCCTCTTCATTAGTAGACAAAACCATAGCTGCTAGAATGGATTTAGTTCAAACACCCTTCTGTATTTCAACAAAGATATTATGCTCAGTAAGATAGGTACTTTTCAGAGAGTTTACAGTGAAATTAATTCTACCTGGGGTAAGATTTTATGAGTGGACACAGGCCTGATGGAGCTTGAAAAATCACAGTATGAAAAATTATATGAAAAGTGGTTATTAAGGAAATGTCTCATTCTGCCTTAGAGAGTTTAAGGAAAGGCGTTCTAATTAATAACACCACACCATACCCTCAGTTTCTATTTTTGTAGACTCAGCAATTCATTCAACTTTACTGGCAAAATCATTACTTTAATTATTATGCATATTTAAATAAATGCTAGATAAAGTCCTCTTGCAAAACTATAGCTCAAAATGACAGCTGCTGTTCTGTCATGTGATTTGTCCTCAATACAAACTCTAAAACTGAAACTACATTTTGAGCTGTAATGTGACCAGACAGCATAGATCAGCAAGGTCATCTTTATTAGTGACTGTATCCTTGATTAGTCTCATCAGTGAAAGAATTGGTCATGACTGACATTTACAAGTGAATAAAGGCATTAGTTGGATAACAGAACAAATAAAAATAAAAACATCCTTCAGTCTTTGTGCCTAAACAGATAACAAATATATTTGAAATAAAAAATCACTCACATTTAAAAAATTGATTGACTTGCTTTAGGGAATAGATGCGCTGGTAATCACTCCAGACAAATTCCAACTCTGCTGGAATATACCAACTCTATACATATTTGATAAGCAGTGAGACTATAGATGGCAGAAAACACTCCTAGTAAGTTGAAGTGTTTAAACTACTCCTTGATCTTTATATTTACCATGGACAAATCCAGCTGAATAACTGTAAGAGAATGCATTCACTGCAAAGTGTTTTACACTGTTATATGCACCTTTGTCAGTTTATTTTAATACATTAACTTCCATTTCTGGACTGTCTCAGAGGCAATGGATAATGATGTACTATGATGCCAAAAGTCATGGTTTAATGTTGACAGCTGATGTTTCCAATATCTTGCTTCCCAGAATACTTATACAGTTATTTAAATCTCCTAGGTCAAGGTTTGCTCTTTTAGTATGTCTCATTCAATTTCAGATAGATCTTTTCCATAAAGGAACTGAATTTTATTAGTAATATTTTTACAGGACTTCTGTGAGCTTCCATTTTAGTTCATGGTTGAAAATGCTTAGAGTAGAAGTGGTTGAAAAAAAAAATTAAAACACCCTTAATAATTCCCCTCCATCTTTGTCAACAATTGAAAGCAATTGAGTTTTTTCTGTGCTTGCAAATTTGGGATGGCATATTTTTAATTCTGATAATATTCTCTGGTTTAGTACTACCACAATTCTTTTGGTTTTCGTCCTTCACATGATGAAGGAAAGTTTTCAGGGGAAAAATTGAGCATATTTCATATATGCCTCCACTTGTACACATTTCATAATCTCATTAAGTAATTGCATTTATTTCTCTCATATGACTGAGCAGTGGGAGTTTATGATTTGTTTTACTCCTACCATTGAATAGTGATTATTGAAACAAAAAGACCCACAGAATTGAGAATGTATGAATTCTGCACATTTTAATTGTTTGCCATAAAATCCAGGCTTAGTGACAAAGGTTTAGTATTATTCATGTGCAGGATTTTGCACTGGAATAGTTATTTTGTATTAAATGTAAATTTCTGAATGGGTCTTCCCTGCAAACCTCTTGCTGGTGTATTGCTAATGCTCACTCTAAGTCAGCTGAATTAATCTCAAGAGCAGCAGAACCTTCTGTAATGCCATATGAAGAATTTGTCACAGTGACATTCTTGATTCTTTCCGACAGTTGAATGACACACAGCATTACTAATTCACAAAGAAATGCTGGGCACTTTTATGCAATGTGACTTTTCATCTTCCACACAATTGCTTGCTCACATATTTTGTTCCATATTAAATTACTCATATGCATAACTGATATAATATGTTTTCTGCATTCACATGTATATATAAGTTTTAGTTATTATCCTATCTGGAATTAAGTCTGGACTCCTCTCTTACAATTAAACAATTATTCTGACATTTTATATCTCCTTACATTAGGTGCAAAGGAACACATTATAAAAATTGCTCTAGCCTACATTAAGGGAGCTTTTCTAATTTCCATTCCATTACCCTTATATTCTGGATGAAAGATAGATGCCTTGGTCTGCATCCAAGCAAAACAGAGGAGGTGATTACTGGCAGGTGTATATATATGACAGAGTCAATATACTTTATTAAAGTTTTCCCTTTGTTTGATTTTCCAAAGGTAGTTTTGGCCATTTTTAGCATTGATGCAAGATCCATTTTTGTCTTCTTTAGTAAGCATAGTGTCTGGGACCTCCATGTTGACTAATCTTTAAATATAACCCTTGTGCTGTGGCTTATTTGATAGCAGAGCAGGCTCATAATCTGTGGGATACTCTGGAGGATGCTGATCCTGGCAAAGCATGTTTGCAGTCACATCTGAGGAGAAACTTGAGACACTTGACACTTCCCATGAAAATTTGTTTAGTTTTCAAGGGAAGATCACTTCCATTATCTTTGCAGGATGTGTTTGTATGCCTCTCAGATAGTCCAGTGATTAAAATTAATGATGGGAGTTAGTCCAGAATCACCACATTCTAAGTGAGCCTTTCAGACTAATAAAGGGGCTTTGAATTAATAAGGTCTGGTGCAAGTATAGAGCTTCAAAGAGCCCTGCTTGACAATTCAAGGGCCAGAAAACATCAAAAATTAAATAAAAATGTGTTGGATTTAAAACATTCACTATGAACTACTTTTAAATCAGCCACAGACACAGAGTTCCCACTCAGACTGCCTAGCTGGTTTTCAACGACAGCATACTGAGAAAAATCAAGTGGCATGCTTTCAGCAACCTCCAGCCTGCAGAAGAAGTATCTGCTAGGTACCTTCACGGCAGCAATTCATGACAACTGATGTGTCCATTATAAACTCTTAGCTCTCCAGGAATAATAAGGAAGAGTCAGGCACATGGGAAATTGTAGTTTCCTTGGTGGCAAAGCAGTGGGCTTGATGCTGAGTGAAAGGGTTTTGTGTATAGACTGGAGAGTCACTGCAGCAGTGGAATAAAGGCTTGACTACAGGTAGCAACAAACTCTGGGACCAAGGAGCACTGTACATCTCTCACACTTGCAATGCAAAAAGAGTCCCAGTAGTATGTCAGGACAAACTCTTCATGTGTGCTACTCCTTTATCTCCACCCTTCTCCTGCACATCTAACCTTCCTTTGGAAGGGAATATTATAAAAGGGACATCTCAGTCAGCTTCTTAGTCACTTTCTGACCTCCAATGAGTGGGACAACACATAAATTTTGTCTAATCAGGGTTTAAGTTGAGGTTTTACAATGTACATCACTCTAGTCTGTCCCTAATACATTTGTATTTTTGCCTTCTTTTAGCTAATCACCTAATCCAGCCAACCCATTTGTAGGAAAAAGGCCAACAAAACCTAAGCCGAGATATAAAATATCTGGTCACAGTGAAGAAGAAAGTGAACAAGACTCTACCTGAAAACATCTCTCATATCTGGGTATTAGGAGTCTCAGCAGAGCATATTCCAGCTGCACCATGTTACTCTGAGATATAAATCCTGGAGTTGCTGCCTTGTCTCTGCGTTGGCTGCCTTAGCACTTGTACTTGACAGAGAATTCTGACTAAAAATCAGCTATTGGAAAACACATGGCTCCCACAGATGGTTTAGTAAAGCCACAGTATTTTCTTTCTTCTAGAGTTTTCGCCAATCCCACCAAGGCTGTGTGTTACAGATGCAGTTGCAGCTGAGATACTTTTTAGTGGTTACTATATTTTCACTGTCATCACCCATCCCTACTGTGCTTGCCACATGTAACTTTTCAGTGGCTCTCTTTGCACAATGTAGGGTTCATCAAAGACAAAGTTATGTTGTCATGAATGACTAATGTCCTCATGACCCATGGTACTCTGTTATTTATTATGGTTCTCTATAAGTAACTCCTGTAAAGGGATTTTTCTAATGTTCTATATTCATAAAATAGGCTTCTTATGGCAGTTTTGAACACATTTAGTCAATTTAATTGATAATGCCTCTATTAAAAATAGTCGTACACCAGTGGCAGTCTTGACAGCCCATTTGTAAACAACAGAAGCTATTTAAACCCAGTACTATAATGCTAATAGGTACAACACTATTTGTGGCTACATATGATTCTCTCGAATGGAATCCTCACCCTTTCACTGTACAAGATGTATTAGGGGCATGGGCATCAAATTCTGCTTTAGAAATCTGCTAGACATGAGGTTCATCTTTGCAAGGCAGCAACCTGTGATAACCAGAGGTGTTTTGACTTTGCTTTGCTGGTCAGTTGCCTTACACTTGAAGCACAGGCTGGTGATTGCTGCAGCAGTGCCACATACAAGCATTGGCCTTTCCCTTTGGCCATTTCCCTTCCCAAAAGATAGCAGTGAGCAGAAGGGCAGGAATACAGGCACTTCCACTTCTTTTGAACTGCCACAATTCCCCCTTAATTATGGAGATCTTTCTGAGCCAAATCAATTGATCTTCTACAGGAAATTTGACTGGCATGTAGCACAAAGTAGGTATATTGTATCAGTAAAACCCAAGCATTACCTCTGCAGCTTTCTGCAGTGCAGAGTCACTCTTACAAGGGAGAAAAGTTGCTATAAAAAGAAAAGGTAGAACTCTGAACAGCTTTAACTTGACAGCTCCCTTGTCACCACTGGAACGACAATGATTTATGCTGGCTGAGAGTGTAGGGGACTGAATTCTTACTTGCATAACTAACAAAAGATTTTCCTCTTAATCTAATTGCTTCTTTCCTCTTAACCCTCCCTTTGCTCTAGAGCTTCTGCTTTGAGTGGGTTTTAAGGCTTATTGCAGATAAAGTGCAATTGCACAGACTGCATGTTAAAAAGAGAAGTTGATGTCAAGTTCCAAGCAAGCATTCATGAAAAGCTACCTCTCTGATTCCTGAACATAAGCTAAGGGACTAACCATGGTTTTGGACCCAAGCCTCAGAGGGACCAAGTATCTGTGAAACCCATTGAAATGTGGGGAGTCAACAGTTACTTCCTGGATCTAACCTTTATTTCCAAAATTGCTGCTTGAGGAGATGCCTTTATACCGAGACATTTTCAATGTTGAAGAAAGCTGTAGTTCAGTGACATTCTCTAAATTACAGTTTTCTATTTAATTTTGGTTCTTTGAAAATGTTTTTGACAAGACTCCTGAACTATATTTATCTGAACTAATTGACAGGAAGCACATCTCATATTTAAAGGAAATTCCTCAACCCCTGTTAGGAAGTACTCAATAATTCTATTAACCAGTACAGTATGAAATGATAAGCCATTTTCTCACTTTTTTTTTTAAGCCTATGGAGTTGTCACATTACTTACAAAGTCACCAGCTACAATATCTATTTATATATAATTGTATAAAGCCATTCTTGCTTTATTTTTCTTTTTTTTTCCCCTGTTATCATATATGCAACCCAGGATAATCCAGGCAAGCTTTTAAATTCTTGTTTTGTTTTGTTTTGTTTTTGTTTTAAATTGGGATATATATTTCTTACTTTTGACTTCTTGACTTACAAGCATGAGAGAATTTATCAGAGATTACTACTTGAACGTATCAGTATACTTAAATCCACTTTAGTCATCTTAGGGACTTACTTATCCATTAATGACTGGTTGCATCCTGGGTGTGCATCCTGCACTTCGAATTTCTGCTTGCTTCTCATTTTCAGCAATGACTCCATTCTGAACATTTTCACAGTGTAGAATTATTCAGTGTAAAAAACCATGCAACTTTCCAATACTTGTCCAACAATTGCTGCAGTCTATGCAGCATAACAGCATATGAAAATTATTGCATTTTAAAATGTTTATAGACACAAGTAGTCTAAATCTGCGCTTCCCAAGCAGTGCCCAAACAACAACAATGATCTGTGTCTGGAAATCTTTGTGGTTGCAGCAAATATCTAAAATGCAGTGTATATGTGGTATACCTATTAGTTTAATCATTTTGCTGAGACATGCCAAGAACTCTAACGGTTCCTCTTATTTCTACTTCTTTTTAGAAGCAAACTATTCTCTGTAAGATTAGAGTTTTACCATGTTTGTCATTATAAACTTGAATAACTGAATTTTTTTTTGTTATCGATTGCTTGTTTTTTGTTTTGCCAATGGTCTGACACACCTGAGACTGCTATGAGATATCTGATACACACTGACTGGGCAACGAGTGTTTTTTCTTGATGTCCATCTGGATGCTTTGCTAAACACAGCATTCATTAAAACTTAGATGTCACCCACACTGCCATTCCGATTTCTATTTACTTTTTGGAACTTAGCCTCCACTCTTCCACTTTAGGCTCCTGTCACCTTTAATTACCTACCTCATCTGTCAAAGGGCTGCAGTTTCTACTTTTTTATGTCAAAAGCTTGCCCACAACTTCTCCCTGAAAGTATGCTTATTGGAAACTAAACCAGTATTTTATACAAACACCCATGGCAGAGGCATTCTTCAAAGGTTGCTGCCCAAAGACTGGAGCAGCCCATCAGCCAACTGGCCAGTGCAGGCTGCACTGAGGTGAGGGTTTTCAAAAGTACCCTAGAGCTGCACACTCAGATCCAAATTAAAAGGAATATTTATTTTTTTCCTCCTTTGAAACTCCAGTTTACCTCATGTATTTAGCCAAAGTTAATTTTGAAGGGCTGTGTACAGACAGGTAATGTCAGTATATTTAAATGGATGTCCTTAAATGAGTTTATATAGATTTAGCTGGCTTTAGTAAGGCTGACAAGACACAGTAGTAATTTTTTTATATCGAGCCCCATAGTGGAAAGGCATTATTTCTTCCCTACTCATCATTACTCCTGCACGTCTGACAGGAATGCTACATCTCTCCTCTCCTCTCCTCTCCTCTCCTCTCCCAGTTGGACCACAGCTTTGCAGAGGAGGGCTTGACAATCCTGATGGGCAAGCTGACCATGAGACAGCACTGCACCTCCATGGCAAAAGTCAACAGCAGCCTAAGCTGCATTAGGAAAAGTAACCCCAGAATGTCCAGGGAGATGGTTGTCCCTCTTTATTGAACATGAGGGACTTTGGTAGTGCTGGGTAAAGGACTGGACTCACCAATATCAGAGATGTGGACATATTGGAATGAGTCAAGCAAAGAGCCACTAGGATGATGAAAGTATTTTTCATGTGAATATTACACAGTCTTTGAGATATTCAAAACCTGCTTGGCCACAGTCCTAGGGAAACTGCTAAAATTGACCCCGGCTTTGAGAAGGAGCCTGGACTACATGACTTCCACAAGTGCCTTCCAAACTCAATGATTGTCTAATTATGTGTGATGTCCTGTGTGGTTCAGGCACATCCATCACAATCTTTGTCTCTTTCAGCTCAAATTTCTAGTTTTACACAGGTTTTCAGAGCACAAGCAGAGGATCACATACCTCATACCCTGTCTTCATGATGTGTGAAGTTTTCCAGGGTCATTTGTTCATTTTTTCATTTGTTAAGGGAAAGGCTTTCTGGACCTTCTGTACTTGACTCTTGGGTCACCTTCCCTCAGGTCTAGTAGACTAGGTAAAGAATCATAGAACTCCTTAAGTTAGAATGGACCCATAAGGATCACCGAGTCCAGCTTCATTGCATCACTACCTAAACCATATGAGTAGGGAGTCCCAATAAACTGTTAGGAGGACAATGACAAACTGATAGAAGGTAGAATTATTAGAGAGAGGAAATGCCATTCTGAGACTCCTCGTATGTGCTTTCTGAGATGAGTCCTCTGTGCTTAGATCTAACATCTGCTCCCAAAAGCACTTCGAGCACCACCAGGTTTTTGAGATGCTGACAAGGCTTTGTGTATAATGGGTAGTCTTTTACAATATTAGAAAGAACACTGCGGGCACTAGCAGATACCGGGCTACCAGAGTAGAAGACAATTGGGGTCATCTCCCTAGAGGTGCCCACCCTTTGTTATGGCATGAAAGTCAGAGCTACTAGTCAGGATCTCTTTATGCTATAAAGTTTTCAAAAGTGAAATAACAAACTTTAACAAGAGAGAGTGGGACAGGTAACTAGGTGTTGGTAACCTCAACAGCTGAGCAGCCTGGCTCGTGAAGGGGGGCTGGAGTCCAAAGCAAGCCAGTAGTTGAATAGGGCAAACAAGCCCATGGCTGCCTTACCACTCAATTTAATTGATTCAAAGGGATCTCCCTGCAGTCTGGGGTCATCTCTATCAATGGCCTTTTTCAACCCGTAGCATCCAGAAAGACCTCCTTCTTGACAGGTTTCTGTGTGCTCCTTGGCAGGTGGGCAGGTGGTACAAGAAGTTTTACTGAATTTCCCTGGGATGGGGGAAGGGAACAAGAAGAGCTAGGGAAGCCCTGCATTGTCTCATACAAAATTGCCCATGCCCAGGGGTATGGCTTTGTGTGCTGTGCCAATATGCATAAGCTGTAAAATGTTAACGTGCATGTTTGGTGCAACAGGTTTACCAGAAACCTTTTTTGGATCTCAGAACCATTGTGTATGTCTCTTGGCTGAGGAGCTGCTGGGAAGGGAGAAACTGAAAGTGTTGACTGAGTCCAGGTTAAGCAGCAGGCAGTGTGAGCAAATGTATTTCTCCTTTTCACATTCAAAATCTCATTTCTCTGATTAGCAAGTCTTCGCTTATCTCCCGGATGCAGTAGAACTACATTTGTTACCTATCTCTGAACAAGTGAGATGTGTCTAGGAACCTGATTCATGCAGGCCTTTCTTCCCATGGGGACAGCTAATCTCTACAGCAGGCAGGGTGGTCTGGGAGAGGTCTGTCATCCAGCCCAGATTGTAAGTTTGAGGCATACACTCTGCACTTGCCATTGCATCATGGTATTATTCATACAAGGCAGTAATCCCCTTCAGAGTATAATTATGCACAGTCTGCTGAGCTCCCAAAACCTAATTACCTCTCTGTGGGACTGGTTTATGTTCACAGGCTGAGCCAGGGCATGACTCTCCCTTTCAGGGCCTGGGTGCTCCATACACTGCCTAGAAGTTTTTTTTTTGTTTGTTTTTTTTGTTTTTTTTTTGTGTTTTTTGTTCCTTCTTGACAGGTAAACAGAAGGAGTGAAAAATAAACATTTTCCTGACACAGGCATCAGTATCAAGATGACTGTGGTGCAGAGCTCAGTTATATGGTCTTCTGCCCCTTACAGGCTTGATAAACTGCAAAAATTCCATCATGGTTTCAAATGCAAAAAAGACATCCACTTAGATTTCACTGGCCTCATCCAGTTGAGAAATGAGGCTTAGGCTCCTCCAGGGACCTCAGACAACTCTCACTTTTTAGGTCATGCCGTATAAAGCACTAAAGCCCAAGAAAAACCTGTTGGTAATTCTCATAGAGGCAATCTAAAAGGTTTCTGAAAAATAACAGGGACTCTCATCGCTTGTTTAGTGGTAACTTTCTCTCTCCCATTGCTTATCTCTGCTCTTGAACTCTGCCCTTTCTATTTAGCTACCAAAGGAGGAGTTTCTGTCAAATTTCCAAAAAGACACAGGTAACTCTTAAAGATTTTTTCCAATATCTTCTAGTAATTCATCTCCCTGTGCACAGACTGTTCTTGACAATGGGCCAAAAAAATTCGTAGTGTTTCCAGGATGATTTGAGCTCTGCTGAGTGCCATATATTACAGTAGGCTCAAAGAGAGTAAAGTGTTATGGAACAGTTTAGATTCAGGACCAAGCAAATTTGTGACACTAACAGGTTCCTTGTCTACGAAGGGAGACAAGTAAAATACTCGCTCAGGATTTAATGAGCTTCCTATTTACCATCCATCATCATATAGATCGATATTCTCAGTCAAGAAAATCTGCATGGTGCTAGGTCATAGCTCACCTTTACCACTCCTCAGCAGGGAAAAGCAGGCTCTGCTGGATGAATCCTGGTCTGTCTTAAGGCCATCTTCTCTGAACACAATAGCCAGATGTCATACCAACTGCTTGACTGATTTAGAGATGCAGATTCATGATACCGTTATCCTTATAGAGGAGAGAAAGGCTGTGCTACCCCTTGTTACACAGATTGACTACTTCAGATGATGCAGAGAGCCTCGCTTGCTTTAGGAGAGTTGACTGCTTTGGCAATAAAAACAGCATGAGGTTTTGTCCCTCTGCAAGACTGTTATAGATCAATGCCTCATTACCACAAAGTTGGACTTTTGCATTTCACCTAGACTGGGAGACAAATGTTGCCTAGAGACTAAAACCCCTTCCTTCCTTGCTTGTTGTAATTTTTTTCTTTGTTTTATCCCACATTACAAGTTTTATGGTGAAAGATTTATTTTGGTAGTCAAAGTGTGACTTACACAATTGAATGCTAATTATGGAAGCACTTTACTGCTGTTTTCAAGGTTAACAATTAAAAGAATGGTTAATTCCATATTAAGAAACAAAACAAAAGAGCAAACAACTGAAAGCGGTATTTGGTTCTCAGGGAGTTATACTCAGCTGGAAACCACACAATGCCTTAATATAAAATTAATCAATTCCTCACTGGTACTTTTAGCATAAGCAGTAGAGCTTTGATACACCATTACACACTTCAGTCACAGCATAAACTCTTGTCATCACACATGTTTTGTCACTGAGGTCTGGCTACCGCTTCCATTGGATTGATGAGGGCTTTTTTTTTTTTTTCCATGATTCTGCTCCCACCAGAATCACACTAGTGAAGATCAATTTCTAGTGCAGGAATAGTTCTTTGTGCTACTTCATGCATTCATGTGCCTCCATCTGGGTGGCAAGCAGATGTCCTGGTGCCATCACAGAGGCTCATGTTGCTTTGGAAGGGAGGCTCCCATTTCCAGTATTGAAGAGCAAGTGGGCTTCTGTTTAGCCAGCCCCAAACAATAAAAATTGGGATTTTTATTAGGAAGGGGTAGGTATATCAAGTTCTCTTGGTATTTTACTGTGTCCTATGTGCATGAGAAACTCCGAGTCTTAATCCTTACCCCTCTGAAGGAAGATTTTCCATAAGGTATTAAGCTCCACACATAAGGAGCTATGGATGATGCTGCGGCTGCTGGCTCTTCTGATAAAACACCTCTGCTGTGTTATGCACTTGAATACTCACCAGAGCACAGCAGACATGACTGGTCTTCTAGGCCCCCTCCCAGAAGTCAGCACAAATGTGGTATCCTGGCCTTGCACAGTTCTCCTGCAACCACAAGTTCTCCAACTTCTCTTCCGGAGTAAAATTGAGGCCAAAATGTTAGCAGGGCAATTTCCTGTTGTTACAATCTGTATAACACTGTATATATTCTGCATGAAGACTGTGGTTAAAATGAACTAGAATTTGCAATGGAAAATTTTCAGGTCTCGTTTTTTAAGTTTACAAAGCTCCAACCTTAAAAAAAGTTGTGGGGCTTTTTTTTTTTTTTTTTTTCTTTTTTTTTTCAGTTGTTACTCCAGAAATATCTTTTTGGCAGTCTTGACAGCTTTCAGAAACAAAAGAGCCTTCCAAGAGAACTTAAAGAATTTTTCAAAAGCACTTTTGCCTTTGTATTTGAGAGAGGCTCTGGCAGCACTGTAAAACAGCAATGCTTCCCTTTGCTCTCTCTTCTTTTTGTCAATCATCTGAATTTACACTGCACTTAGAGTTTGTCACATGAAGTACTGGAGACCTTAAAATCATTCCTTCCAAATTCATGATTTCTGTATGGAAAATCTTTCAGGGAAGCTGTGTTAAATGGACTCAAATACATGAAAAACGATAAAATTCCAAATGTAAATATGCCAAAGAGCTAACCTTTTCTCTACTCTTGCTTCTATAGCTACATTTTCTTCTTTTGCTAGGAAGAATACAACTGGTAGGCATGTGGGAAGAAACCACCAATAAAGTAACTACACATGCTTTTTTTTCAAAAATGGATTTTTGCTGTAAAAATTTTGATTGAAATTCTCATGCATAAGCAAGAACATAAGTCCTGATTGACTTTTTGTTTTGGAGACAATATTGATGAGGAATAAGTCTCTCAATTAATTTGGTATGCACCAGGGTCAGCATTGTGTATTTAAGAGGAGGCCTAAACAGGCAATGCAATTAATTACATTCAGTAAAGCAAGTGGTGTATTAATTATTTGCAATATATGGATAAGGAAGCTGATCATACAGCCCAGTAAGAAAAATGCACCTCTTCCAGCAAACAAGTCAGTCCTTCCTTCTTTGCTTCCCTTCCTGCAAGTATGGAACATTTCTGTCCTAAAACTATAGAGAACAGAAGTGTGATCCAGCTAGTCAAGCACAACTCTAGTGTGACTTCATATTTATTATAAAGCAAAGCTAAATTTTATGTCTTTATACATCTTTACAGTCTTTATTAAGGATACATTTCCAGAACTTTAAAGCTCGTTACTACATAAAACATTTCATGTAGAAAATACAGTTTCTGACAACATAAACTGTAGGTTAACTGGATCTGTAAAACACATTCAAGATATTGCACAGTAATTGAGGCACTGTGAATACACATCCTGACACTAATTAAAATGTTAATATTTATATTTTAGTGTTTACATATATTTCCACAATTTTGAACAGTTTTGTGTTACTGTATTGGTTTATTGAATGTACAGTGTATTAAATATAGTGTAATAATAAAGCTATTGAATATTATGTATGCAGAATTTATAAACACATTAAAAAATTTGAGCAGAATTTACTGCATACTTGCAACAAGAAAACTAGAAATATATTGAGACAAACACACTGGAGTGGGACTCATCTAGTTACATGCATATGACAGCAGTTTATATTCTTTTTATTGTAAAAGGGAAGAAAGGGGAAAAAACTGCTAGAGTGTGATTAATCCTTTTTAAAGATAGACATCTAAAAAGATAATATTGATTTTATTCTTAGCAGTAGATGGAACTTAGGTCAAATACAAATATTGGTTAAATAAGATTTTTCTTACCATTTAAAATCTTGTCTATTGCTGAAGGATAGAAAGGGTGATGTCTTACCTCCCTTGTAGCCAACAGCAAATATTCCTTAATTTTACTAAAGCAAATATTTCACCCAAAATGAATCAAGAATACCTTAATCACTACTATTTTCTCTACTAATCACCTTAATGAAAGGAAAAATATTCTTTGAATTTTTTAAAAAAGTTTTTCAAAATCAATAGGTGTATCTTCATAATTCCTCTCTCTTTCTCTTAGGAATCTGCATCCTGGATTTTTTCTGGAAGCCTTATGACTTTTTGCTACCATACTTAAAGACTCACTAAAATAGGGACTGCAGCTTCACATCGGTTGTCTTCTGTGGCGGGGAGGGAGGGGTAGGTAGGCAGGAATAAGATCTGCAGAACCAGTAAATAAATTCTAGTATCTCCACTGAAGCCCATACTCTTGTGTAGGTTACTGTTGGTTTATTAGCTGTCTGAAGAAAGTATTGCAATGCAGGACTAAGTGCAGATTTTCTGGGGCATTGCTTTTTAAACCCCAGACCAAGATGTGTAGGATGGCTTGAGTCTGCACTTCTCTAGAGCCAGGTGGCCTCATTCAACCCCGAATGATCCTTATTTCTTATCAACATAAATATTACTCTTAGACACACTTTCAACTAGTAACATGAGGAATGCATTGCAGTCCAACAGACAGGTAGTTTTTGGCATGAACCCGAGTTGCATACCCAGACATGACTGAGATAGCCAAGCACAGAGTAGTCTCAGCCATAATGCCTGGTAAAATGCATTCCTAGACACAGCTATTCCCAGAATCATATCAAGGTTTGTTTTGGACAGATATTCAAATAGGAGCCTGGGAATGAGCTAAATTCCTTGCCCTGTGAGCAATCAGAACAAGAATCCAAGCTGTGAAGCAAGACTTTCTGGTGGCATAGGGTCACTGTTAACTTTGACACTCCTGTTATGTAACAGTATTTTTTAGTGTGTTCCTTAACTTGGCAGCTGTGGTATAAAAAGTTCTGCTATAGGAACTGACAAAATGATCAAGCAACTTTTAGTGAGGAGCCCAAATTCTATCAACATGTTACAATCAGTACAGTTAAAACACAACAAATACAATTTCAGTTGCTGTCAGCAGGTGCTACACTAAAGCCTTTTTTTCTCAGATGAATTTCCATGCTGTGCAAAGTATTTGGGTATCACAATAAGCTATAGAGAAAAAATATTGGTCTTAGTTGCCTTCTTGATTTTTCTTATAGTGAACAGCATGCCACTGCCTCCACTGGCTGTACAAGATGTCTTCAATGATCAGTTCATATGTATCTGTTCACTGTTGGCATGCTGAGGAAACCTACAACAGCTCACTTTTTTTTTTTTTTTTTCTCATGTGGTTTCTAAGGAACCCACTGAGTACTGGGAACAGGCAGGAGGGAGCTGGTGACTGATCCTTCTGTTTCCATTGCAGAGAATGAAAGCAGCTCTTAGAGAATCAAACGGAGCAAATCACTGGGAGAGTGAGACACAAAAGACATCACCAAGACCAAATAATTAGGCAGTGTCCAAATATTCAGAATTACTGTTACCATTGTTCAGCATTCATTGTTATTAATTATCACTGGGCTTAAAATGGATCCCCAAACAATATCCCATTAAATGATTTTTCTGATTAAGCACATCCTAAATAAGTAGAGTGCAATGTATGGCACTTGAAAAGGGCACCATTTATGTACAAATTGGATACAAATAGAGTGCTTATCAGATCTTCATTTAGGAATCATTTGCTGACATCAGAATATTCTCTTACTGGCACTCTGTCCTGATATATAAGAAAAACAGAATAATCTGATTTGGATTATAAAGACGAGACAAAGGTGAATGTGGTTTTATTGCTCTTGTCACCTGCTACAGAATAGAAGAATTTGCAAGGAGTCAGTATTCAGGAAGCCCTGGGTGGCTCTTTCAACTGATGAAACAGAGATTGAAACCATAAGATAATCAGTCAGAGAGATGGGCTTGTAGTGCAGTGGTTTTTTTGCTTTCAAGTCTTTAGTTTTAGACATTTAGTAACACTATCAAAACCTTGCAAGTTAGTTGAAAACACTTCTTAAAATGTTTGTCTTTCTGCCTTTCTAACAGGTGCTTTTTAGATGGCTGTAACATCTAACCTGTTACTATTTTCATAATATATTATGAAATGGCTATAATATGAGGTAATAAGTTTTTCTCCTTAAAGAGGTGAAACTGATGCGTAGTATCAGTCTCTGCATGCAAAGACTATGCAGGGACTAAGTTACATAATACTTCCTAAAAAAATTTTTGGTGATGTGATTCAGATTTTACACAAAACTATTTACAGGAGGTCAAAAGCTTCATGTAATGAGTGCGAAATTTACTTACTTTTTTGAATAAAGGTGCAGCTGGTACTGTACCATTTGATCTATTTGGCAAGAAAAATGTATATTGATCTGTGATTAATTATATCAATGAAGAAATAATTAGGCTGAAAGTTGACTACTGTCCTAGACCTCTACATATATCCTGTACATTTAAAGTACTATTTAATTCTTCAGAGTTTTTGAATTGCTGGATAACTTCACTAATGTTTTGATGTAGTTTTCTGTGGGGAAATTCTGTAAAAGACTTTTTTTTAGTGCTCAGGAGGCATTTTGGCTGTAGTCAATAGATTTGAAAGACAGCAGTATCAGCGTTCTGTGCAGAGGTATCAGCAGGAGCCTTTGACACAGATTGTATTTAGCAATTTCTGGGGGGAGAATATCTGCGCACATACAAAATCTGGAGATTCAGCAAATCACCTGCAATCATTTGTCACGTGTGTTTTCAAAAGTAAGAAACTGAGGACTTGACTATATTTGGGCTCTTAGAGGGCAATTTTAAGTGCATGGGAAACAAGGGGAAGAGCCCCTCAGGATTTTTTGCCTTGATCTAGATTCCTCTTTGGCTTGTTCTAGTCAAAAGATATAAACAAATACAGAAATATCTTTCAATCTGTTTCAACCATTTCTTTGGCTGCCCTATCACACTGCACTTCACTGCTGTCTCATCTCCGAGTACCATGGAGGAGAAGAGCCTTGCAAAACCTAGAATTGAGTCCACTAGAAAAAATCTGAAGTGCAAAATTAAAAAAAAATAAATAATTATAACTTATTGGAATTATCAACTGCAGAACAAGTATGTGCCTTATAATAATTTCTTACTTATACCTTTGCCATTCCAGTGGCTTAAAGAAGATATTTTATGACTAGGGAAATGTGAGCAGGAATATGTAAGAAAGGGCAGAAATTACTCAAACTTTACAAATCAAGTTACTCCCTGAAAAGTTTTCTATCTGGTGTCACAGACTTAAATGATTGAGATGGTTCAAGAAATCATTGGGACGTTTATCTAAACCGTCACAGTTTGTCAAAACTTCTGAGTTGTAGCCGCCACTCCTCAAAAACATCCTATTGGAACTTAAAATCAAAGGGTATAACTGTGTCCTTACAGTGCAAAGTACATGCTACAGGCAATGAACTAATCATATTGTAGAAATAGAGAAATTTAAGACATAATATAGTTGAAGTCATATACAAAGTATCTGTTATTTCATTTACAGTTGCTGTGGAAAAGTATGTTGTATTCTTGGCCAGGGTCAAGTGGGGTGGTATGCAATACAGTGTGGTGGTGTACCAGTGCACATAAACTTGGAAATGTTTTTAAATCTGGAAACAATATGAAGAAATTTCAAGCCATGGTAGTATTTATGTGCAGAACCTTCTTGTACTGTTCTGTCCACGATATCTCAGTACTCATAAGTATTGTTGTAAGTCAATCTGTCTATATGAAAACATTTTACTGCTGTTGGGTTTTGTTACCGTTATTAATATAAGAACTTAAAATGCATTCACACCTTTTTGCCTGTTCTTTGATATTGAACAGTCTATGGAAAATGCAAGAATTTCAATAGGAACTGTAGGAGTTCAGATATCTCTCAAATCCATGTTCCACCTGTGCAAGACCCACTCATTAAAATGTTTGAATGGTGTGAAACAGAGCTAATAGCCATGATTTGAGTTTGATTTAAATACCTGTGAAATTTGCTGTGAATTCTAAAAAGAACAATTTAATACCAGCTAAATTAGCTGAGAAGAGCTCCAAAAGAGAAGGAAACCACTCTGACAAAGCAATTATCCCTGTCTGGTTCTATCACACTATGATTTTAAACCCAGCAATGTGTCAAATCTAATTTTCCCCCCCCCAGAAGCTGTCATTATTTATCAAGCGTATTTTGTGAACTATTTCAAAGATAGGACTAGTAAACAATAGTTTTCATTCTTATGTAGCAGAGAATAGAACAATGGATGTCCTACACTTCATTTTTCTGGCAAAAAATATTCCAGCAAAATAATATTTTTTATAAGACTAAGAATTGATTAAGTATTTGTTCAAGAAGTTTTTATTTTTAATTGCTGATACAATGGAAAATCCACTAAGAAAGGAAGAAGTTGGGAAAATGTAAAACTCTAATGATACATTGCCAGAAACACATGTTTTGAATCTTCCATTAATTATCTTAGAAAATCAACTTATTATATGTGATGTACCACTCAGTCTTGCACTTGCTTCTCCTCTAAAAACAATATCTCCATTTTATTTAAGTGATAAAAGCTGTTGTTTCTCTTAGAGAACACTATTTATCAGTATATATTAGTGTCATAGGAAAATACGGAGAAGAGCAATGAAAGGAAATGTTCAATTCAATATAAAAGGTGGGAGTGCTCCTTAGTTATTGAAAATAAAAATCGATCTCACAAAAAGGATGCGTTTATTAACATTGCACTTATAACAAAGCACATCTTAGATTTCCTGGCAACTCTACATACCACCCATGCTCTGGTTCAATTCCTACTCACATCAACAAAAAGAAATCCTAGTACTTTGTAGGTTAGCATCTGGTGGTATATTTTCTTTTGTATCTGCTCTGATATCACATAATCACAGATTTGCTGGGCCTGGAAGGCACTTCTAGAGATCTTCTAGTCCAATTCCCTGATCATGCAGAGGCAACTAGAACCAGTTACCCAGGGTTATATCCAGTCAGGATTTGAACATTTCCAGAATGGCTGCTCCACTACTTCCCTTGGCAACATGCTCCAGCATTTGATCTTTCTCACAGTAAAAGAGATTTTTCTCATGTTTAAATCCAATTTCATTTATTTAGCATGTAACTAAAGCCTGAATAAAACCCCTGCTAATATTTATTATTAGGTACAGTCACAGGACAGTAACAAATGACACAAAAATACATAATAGAAGAGATTCACTGCTTGACAAAAAGCTATTATACAACTAATGTAAAGATTTAAAAGTAATCCCTTAAATAATGAATTTAAAGTGTGCTGCTTGTTTCCTTTTACTCTTTCTGTAAAGTAGAATGCCTGCTTTTTTTTTTTTTTCATTCTTATTCACCACTCATGAAGAATTGAAAATACCAGTAAATGTCATGGAAACAACTATGAGATCTCCATGGTGATATTGGTTGGGTCTACACCAACTACTCGGCACCCTTCAGCCTATGTGTTGAGGCTGTACACTTTGGTCCCAGCCTGCACTGATCTGGAGAGAATTTGGTATGTACCATCTCTGTGTCTTTTGTGAGGAAGACTGGATTTGAAAGAACTGAGGTGCTCTGTTAATAAGACAAGACGAAATGGCCTCAAGTTGCACCAGGGGAGGTTTGGATTGGCTATTAGGAAAAATTTCTTCCCTTAAAGTGTAGTCAGGCATTGGAACAGGCTGTCCTGGGAATTGATGGAATCACCATTTCAGGAAGTATTCAATAGCCATGGGGATGGGGGCACTTAGGGATTTGGTTTAATGGTAAATATGGGAGTGCTGGGTTAATGGTCAGACCAAATGATATTAGAGGGTTTTTCCAACCTTAATTATTTTGTGATTCTATGATGAACTCTATCAGATGTTGACTGTGGCTTTGGGACAGATCTCTTTATGCCCACAGAGATTTTCGCCCAACGCTTTAACCACAGACATAAAAACCTATATTGGAATACCAAGCTAAGTAATAAGCTTCTTGTCTGAAGGATCTCAGTAACCATGATGACACCAAGTCAAGTTCCACTATCTTGCTGGAAAAATGGTCCTAATGATAATTTCCCTTTCTCTGTATTCACCTCATAAGAAGGGTGTTCATTACTTTGACCTTGTTTGTAGGGCTGATGATGCTTGAAGTGTTTGTAATGAGTGATGTGCAGATACAGCATGGCCTGAAAGGTATTTAATAAACCATACAACCAGTAGGAAACCATTTCAATGAACATCAAGAAAAGACATAATAGTTCAAAGCGTCTTAAGAGACTCAGATTTCCTTCCCTCTTTGCAGCATGAACTACAAGCATATAACACAGGACCGGTTTTATTTTAAAAATTAATGGAACCATGTGTCCTTAAATTTTCAAGGGGCAATTAGGAGAAGCCTAAATCAAAAATACTTGGAAAGTGATTCATGAAAGTTGTAAAGGGAGATAGTTATTAAAAATGAGAGAACTTAGATGTTAATTCTCCCATTGTCTCCTTTGCAGACTGCTTTTAGGACAATAGTAAAGCTCTAATAATCTATAGTATAGATTTATTTTTTTTTTCAATAATACGTCCTCAGACATGGAGAGGTTCTATCAAAATCTGTCATAATTCTATAACACCAAATTAGACTTGGTGAGAGCAAGTGCAGCCTGCCTCCTGTGTTATTTTACTCTGAGAGTTTTAGACTTAACAGCTGTGCTTCGGACTGAGTACTCTGACCTAAAAGTACTAAACAAGAAATGTGCTTTTGAGTAGAGGCTGCTCTTGTCTTAGGACACTGATTTTAAGAACTTGGGACTGGAAGGACCCTCTTCAGTGTCAGTCCCTGAATCAGCACTGGCCATGCAGTGGATAATGCCTTCATAAAGTAATAATCTAGCTCTGTTCCATGGCTCACTTACTCTTTGAGCTCCAGCTGGAAGCTTATTCTAGAACACCACTGACCTAGTCGTAGGAAACTTACTATTTCCAGTCTAAATTTATTCAGAGCCAGTTATTGTGCTTAAAGAGCTTTTTTCCTCCCAAGGGAAAGCTTATTCAGTGATCTGTGTTTTCTTATTTAGTCAGATATTATTCACAGGGGAAATTATCTCTACTCCAAGCCTTCCCTAGCTGGTTTAAATAACCAAGATCTTTCTGTTGCCTCTTCTTTGCCTTTTATCAATCTCGCTAGTAATTACTGAAAGTACAAGTCATAAGTGCCAACAATCAGCATCTGATAGTTTCTTCAAAGCAAAACTGGGATGTGTCTGGCAGTGCTTAAAAGCTATTGAAGGAGAGACCAGAGTCCTTGTGATTTCCTTTAATGGATGAAGAGAATTCATGGATTTTTTTCTAATATATCTGTAGTATTTTTTAATGAAAAATTGTTATTGGAATTTAGTCTGACCCACCTATTCGTTGTAGGTGAACACACTATTGTCTCAGGGAGGGGAACAAGAAAACCTCTCAGAGGATGAAACTACCTCCTATATCAGGTGAAAATTATATAGCTATAAAAGGTAATCTCAAGAAATACATCAGTCAGGTTTAATTTAGAGGCTGGATCTCTATGTCCCTGCCTTAGGTAAGGGGCCTACCCTGAAGTAACACCAAGGGGAAAAACCTGTAAGAAGGCAGGTCTACAATCATGGGAATTAAGAGCGTTCACTTAATTAAAGGAAAGAAGAAAAGAAAAAAAAAAAAAAAGACACATTACCACTCCACAAACTACCAGTGCTCCACTTGCTGTTGTCCCTATATAAAACACATGAAATAAAACATTTCGTTTTACTTTAATAAGGAAGGAAATACTTTTTTTTTTTTTTTCTGGGAAAAATATACCAAAGTAGTTTATACCACCTCTCGGTTTTTTCATGTCCAGTTGAAAAAACCTGGATCATTCCCAGAGACTGTTGCATAGCTCTGCAACCACATGACTTCCATGGGAATTGTGATCACCAACAGGATTACAAAAAAAGGCATTATGTACTTTTCCCCGCTCATGAGTTTCTGGGTTATTTTAATTTGTTCTGTTCTGCTTTTATATTCTTTTAATAAATCTGAAGGCCTTTCATCACTAATGCATCACTAAACAAATCAAGTTGGAAGGATTATGAGAAATTTGATCAGCAGCAACAAAAAGCCAATTTAACTGGGGGGTTACTGCTTTGCTTGTGATGTTTTAACTTTTGTGAGAGACAGAGGCTTAGTTTACACTGGGATTTCCTGCATGATTTACAAAGCAGGAGAGAAGCCCCTCACATCATTCTGATAGATCTCTGCCTTCATCCATCAGTGCTGACAGTACTAATCTGTGAAGAATTAATGAGCTAGAAGTTCAAGTCAGCCCTTCCCTTCGTCTGGCTATAACACCATTCATGGAAACTATGTATTAAAAGTACCAATAAATGTCAGTGTGCAATGGAAACAAAAATGATTGATGGTACATTTTTGCATGAGAAAGTGTTTTAGAACAAAAAGACTGATTATCAACTCATCGGCGTAAAAATGGGAATACAGTCAATTGCTAGCCAAATTGTTTCTGTTCTGCTTTCAAAAGGCATAGTTTCATCAGAATTAAGTGGCAGCACTGACATTGGACCATAGGCAGTGTCTGTCTCCAAGTCATCTTCTAGTTTCATGTGAGACACCTGATTTCTCAGTGGACTAAAGGTATAGCTAGTGTGGAGCTGGGGAGGATCAACTATGTCTAATTCATAAATTAATTTGTTTAGCAGCACAGCATAGATTGAGGAACTTATGCCGACTTTGGACACTCAAGATCGTCCTGTCTGATTGAACCTGGGAATATCTGTAGCCTCCAGCTGATGATTTTCAAAGGGTTCTAACTGATCTATCTATTGAAGCCATGAGCTAGAATCGATGTGCACAGCACAAAGTCAAGACATATAAATCTTTGGTTTTTCCATGAACAATAGCAGTGTATTTTCTTAGCAGAAAAACATATGAAGTACAGTCACTGTACTGCTACAGTGGGATCAGAAGCACAGGGTTTATTTCTTCTCCCATCCATGGTTGCAATATATGCAGACTGAAGAAAAGAAGCAGTTCAAGCAACAAGAAGGTCAATAGGTCCTCACATTTTTTTTGTCCTTCCACAGTCTGAATTATAACAAGACAATGAGAGAGGTGATTAGACCTCACAGTCATCCAATATTTTCCTCAATACAGTGCTTGACTGATACAACTGAAAGGTAAAACACTTGCAGGTAGCAGTAACTAGGGAATGCAGTATGGCAGTCCTCCTTTTCTCATTCCTGAAGTACCCTTTTAGGATCCTGAGAAACTTATGACCACTTGAACTCCAGACCCTATTTATGGGAAGCTTGGCAGGGGTAAATAGTGTGCTTGCTCTGGGATACTGTATTTTGGAGGAGAGATCCTGAAATCTCTTGGCTGCATTCAGCCAACATCTCTTCCTTTACAGGTTGTTATAGTTTTAGAATCTTGTGGAATTTTTCTTTCCCCTAACACCAAATGAGGAGTTAATGGCCCTTATCTTCAAACACTGCTAAATAACAAAAGGGACACATGATGAGTCATGGTGTTACCTCGCAATGGTAATGGCTGGGATGGGTGTGGCAAGGGAAGGAGAGACTTTTGGTTTTCGGCTTGCAAGGGAGGAGGACTGCGGGGAGAAAGGGAGAGAGATGGCTCTGAGAGAAATCTCTGCCCTGTGAGTTTGGTCTCCTTCCCTTTTTCTCACATTTCCAATCCCTGGATTTTCGGAGTTTCCTGGTGCTTAAGAGAGTGAGAGACAGAGTGATTTGCTACCCAGGGCTTTTGTGTCAGGCTTCCTGAGAGAGCTGACAGCTGCCGGCCTGGGTGCGAGGAGCCCAGCAGCACTGCAAGCAGCCCCAGCTCAGAGAAACATCCTTCCTCAAGCCACAGACTAAGAGAGAGAGTTTTGCCCATGGAATAGGATCCCAGCTCTTTTCTCCCTTTCTGCACAGCATCTCCCACGAACTCCACACCAACCACCTCAAAGAGAGACACTGAAATCTTTTCCACCCACTCCCGGGGGGCAGCTCAGCACCGGTTGAGGAGCAACATCGCCACCTGCTGTCTGTAAATATTGCTGCGCCCAATGGGAACAGAGACTGCAGGATGTTGAAGGGGGATTATCCCACAAATTGGTCATTTAGTTCTGGTTGCTTTGCTTCTCTTGAATAGATATATATAGATATATAGATAGAGATATATATGGTAGTTAAGAACTGTTATCCTTTCTATTATCATACCATAATTAAATTTTGTTTTGAATCCAAAGGAGGTCTGTCTCCTTCTTTGGTTTCTAGTCCAACAACTTTCTTAATTTCCTCTAAACTTAGACACAGGCTTCCACTCTTTCTCTCTCCAAAGTAGCACTAAACAAGAATGGGTTGGACTTTTACCTCTTTAAAACCCTGTCTGGATTTGAGAGAGGAGAAACTGTTCCTGAATGCAATTTGAATGTCTGTTTAGAAAGTTAATAACTTGACAAGGAGAAATACTTCAGTGCCATATAGCTCCTGCAATGCTGGTCAGGTGGTCATGACAATTTCTTTGGGGTAGCTATAGTTTCTTACACTGAGGTATTCCTGTGGTTCCAAGATCTGGCAACATATTGTCATAGCACCAAATTGTCACACATATCCCTTGGTGGAAGTGCATTGACTCAGTCTATTGTGGAAGAGTAGCTTGGGACTTCTGCTGTGAACTGTTGCCTTCTTGTTGCCTCCAGTACTGCCCTGAATTATTCCTCGAATTACTATAAGATTTTAGTGATCTGGAAGATCATAACACTTGAGAGATCATTTTCACAGTCTCCTGCCAATTATAGAGCATTATTTCCTAATGGGATAGGAAGATTGACAAAAAACATGCGTCAAAAGAGTGCAGAAAAAGAACTTGAGTACAGCAGATGCATTTCACATGAAGAGAGGCTGTATGGGTTGGAGGCCCTTGAAAGACAGGGGAGAGAGTTTTGATGATATTCAGTAGGTTTGTCATATTTCCCTTTTGATGAAAGATATATCACAATCCCCAGAAAGCTTCCTTTAAAGGCAATAGGGCAAGCCTTTCCCTTCCCCACAAATCCCAACTCAGGACAAGGTAGAAGATGGGAAATCATTATCTACTGAGAGAAAATTATGTGACCAGCATATCCCAAGGCAATGCTCACATATCAAAAGAAGAGAAGTCTTTTATGTGTTCACATATTGACAGTTGCAGTAAGGAGAAGCTCAGAGCAGATGGTGTCAGAGAGTAGCACTTTTCTACAATGAGTCTTCAGTGTGTGCTTAGGTAATTTAGGCTGGCAGGAAAAGAGGATGGCTGTGTGCTTGGGACAGAGAAAGGTAAAAACAGCCCTCTTCTTTCTTAGCAATTAATCTACAGTTTGATTTAGGCTTTGTTCCTGAAAGGACTTCAAAAACTAATTTAAAATACATGGTGCAAATCGGAGTAAAATGTCAGAAAGAAATGCAACAGAACATATTTTTAATGTTTAACCCAGAATTAGTCTCATAAAAATGACTGTGCTTTTTCAGCTCAACTCATAAAGATTATTTGTGAATATGAAGATTCCAAATTTAGCAATAAGTACAGTTGTATATACATCACACTACTCAAAACATAGCTACTATTACACAGCCCAACAGTTTGGGACTGGCAACAATTATCTTATTCATCATTGTTTTGAAATCAAGGCTATAAAATTGAAAATTACATTCTCTTAATTAGGTCTCATAGTGATAACAAGTTCAGACATTCTTTTAAGCATTTTTATTTTGAGGTCTAATCAGTAAGTAAGGGTTAATTTTATTGGATTGTAAGGGTCAACTTCAAAAAAATTTTGGATTAAAGTGATGTATGGAAAACATCAAGACAAATTATGACTGGAAAACTAATCTGTCATATTTCCTTCAGTCATAAGAGTTATGAGAAAATGGGCCGAAAAGATATTTTTTGCTGGAATCAAAACCTTTGGGGGAAAAGGCTACTGAAAAAAAACAATCAAACTAAAACAAATAAAAAAACACCAACAATAAACCAAACCACCTGTCTGGAGAAATATATGAACTAAGTTGAGCCTTAAAAGAACTGATGTCAATTTGTCATCTTCCTGCAACTTAAGTCACAGTTCCTAAGTGACCAAAATGGATTGGCTATGAAGTGGCTGATAGGATGTGCATATTCTTGTCATCCAAGGATAACTTGCAGAACATCCACACAACCTTTTCATGACTGCTGCTGCAACCTCTTTGATTTGACAGTTGTGACTTCGACATAATTTACAGGGCATGACCACATCTTCTAGGTGACTATGTTACCAACAGTGTCTCTTTCTTGTTTTCAACCCATGCCTAAATCAGAATTAATTTATTGAAGAATAATATTATACACAGAAAATATATCATGTTTTTACTAATGTTGGCAACAGTGCTATTTGAACAGTAAATGTTTATTGTACAAACACACAACTGCTAACTGAAGAGGTTTCCCAGTATTTAACTGAACATATGAGAATGAAGCTTTCTGGTGAGAAACACATCTTTTCTAATGCTCTGTATTATTGCTGGCAACAAACGACTGACACATTTCAGCTGTAATGTACTTTCTTCTGGGAAAGCACTCCAAGCATTTCTATAAACATCTAATTTATTTCATTTGTGCAGATTCTCAAAGGTGGCATTACAAATCTCCAAGAAATGCTGCTTACATCACTGTATTTTCAGAACAAGATGTTATTGGCAATTTTTTCTGTTTTCATGCACAACAATGCAGCTGCCACTGTAACGTGTATGTCTTCAAGCTTTATCCATTGTCCAGCATCACTTTCTAACCAAGCTACTTATTTTTTGATTATGTTCTTCTTTGAAACACTGACTCAGGTAAGATGTAAAACAAATGAGAAAGCATTTCTGCTAACATAGCAAATACTCAAACATTATATTTGCTATTTTAGCTTCTAGTCATCTGAATCCCATCTCTTTGTCTCTACACATAACAACCGTACACACATGCAATACATATATATATATATATATACAGAATTGTCTTTGAATTGTCCTTCTCTATATATGTTTATACATGTGTATGTATACAGTCATCATTTCATACATATGTTCACGATGATAACTACATCCGAATTTTTGGTCCAATTCCATGTGATCTAAGCTTAAAAGCATTAATTTCTGAAAAGAGATTCAGAGGAGTAAGAATGTAATTGCAAAGGCTTGCAATAGGAAACACAGCCTGAGATACATAGCTGTAATATAGCCTTCCACCTTAAATTGAAATTTTGAGAGAGAAAATTGCCATTTCAAGCAAAGTAGCAAACTATTGGTGTTATTTCTTATGAAGGAAGATACCTTTATTGAGGAGCTAAACTTAATTGATGACAAGGAACAAGAGCTGGCACAATCTGTCAAGAGAACCTTAAAAATCTGAGTCAATTTAATTAGGATGAGCTATGGTACAGTGAAATAATTTTCTGGTCTTTTAGTGTGTCAGCATATAAGTTTTGCATTGAAATTCTCTGGTATTTTCACAGCAAGAAAATCAACCTGAAATACCAAGTTTATATCTAGAGAAGCTTATGCAAAGTTCCCAGGAGGAACTATTGAACACTTGCCACTGTGTCATTCATAATAGGACTCCCTTGGTGTCTAGGCTTCTTGTATTGTATTATAAATTAATATCCACTGGAGAGCGGATTCTCTGCGTTGGTCAATTTGGAGGTTTTCATGACCTGTTGATGAGATCAGTTTCTTTACATCCCAAGTCAACAGAGAACACTTATACTATGCACTTGAAAAGTCAACTACTTTTGAAACCCCTTGGGAGCAGTGCAATGTATTTACAGACTGTCCTATAACAATTTTTCCAAGAGTCATATTGAAACATTTTGAAATACAGTTGAAGCAATAACTTGATGTCATTCTTTCTCCAGGGTACAATGGACTTTATTTAGAATGGGAAGTCAGAATACAGTGGTCTGTAGGTGCTGATTGACAGAAAGTGCCAGTGAGAAACCTTGATACTACTTCTATTTTCAGAATTAAAATGAAAAAAACAGTGGCTTATACAGAAAAAGATACTACCTACATGAGTAACTTGAATAGTGTGATTGCTTTAGTTGCTCATTCTGTAAAGGTTAGGGGTCTTCTGCAACAATGGTAAACTACCAGGGAAGGATTAGACTTACAAAATTTTCTTTCCTGAAAGTTGAACAGATCTTGTTTTTATTTGATCAATTCATTTACAGCTTCAGCTAAGACTTGACACTACAGAAGCATGTGGGACCTTTAATTTTGACTTTGTTTCTTTGATTGGGCTCTTTGATGGACAAGAACTATTCATTACTCCAAAGGACAAGAAAAAATGGAAATATAAGTGCTACCCAGTTAAGTCTGAGACTTTCAAAATTTGCATTTGAGGAATAATTAATACAGTCTTATTACTTTGCAATAAAAAGTGATTGAATTAAGGACCTGAGACCATATATAGATTATACCCTTTTTACAACTATTAGAAAGAGGTTGTTTCTTCCCCAAAACTTTGTTCTTCCTCTGTGTTAGGTCTGCAAAACTAGGGAGATAGTTACCATTTAGCATTAAGAAATATACCCACAAAGTACAACTTATTTGTCATTCAAATGAAAGGAAGTGGGCGAAAGTCTAGACATGAGGTTTCTTGACAGTTGAAATATTGTACTATTAGCAACATCTAAATAAATAATACATACTGTGGAAATCATACTGCAAGTGACTATTGAAAGCATTTCAAACTGAGGTAGTTGGGGAAGAAATGAAAACATTACAGAAATGATAGAAGGGAAAAAGCAGTAACTCAAAGAAGATTACTGGAAATAAAGCCAGAGCCTTTACTTATCCAATGGCAAACTTTAATGTGTGTGCAGCCTCCTCATATACGGAAAGGACCAGACATTTAAATATTTCTTCATTTTACCAGCTGGGTAACTGGTGGAAAGGGAAGGTTTTTATGAGCTTTCACCTAAGATGTATATGTATACAGAAACTCTGTATCAATGCCAAACATTTAACAAATTGAAATCCATTTATAGCAAGTCTATAATCCACAATTAATTGCCCCGGATAATGTTCTATTCCATATACTCCTGATAAATTTCACTGTCATTCCATAACTACTCCCCTCACTGAAAATGACATGATATTTTGCTGTGAAGGTGGAAATGTTAGAGTGTCTTGTCTTCCCGTTTACATGAATTTCATCCTTATAGTGCCCTAGGTGAATACTACAGACAATTCTGTCTATCTGTCCAACCTGCAGACAAAAGCAATATAACAATTCCCCTGGACACAGTGCTTAGAGTAACCTCATGAAATGAATGATGATCTCAGACAGCAAAGAAACTAAATTACAACTCCAACCTGAGAACCAAGGTGGAGGTTGTCAGTGGGGCAAAGTAATTTCAGTGACATAATTACAATAGTGAGGGATAAATCAATCTGTTTTGTTTCCAGAGATGGCAAGACCTTATTCTTTGTATCTATAAGCAAACTGATGCACAAAATTAAGTCAGAGGTAGGGGTGATAAAAGAGACTATATTGTTAGAAGGCATTTGCATTTATAAATGTTTCACAGACAGAATCTAATTAAGTCATTCAGAGAAATTTTTTGTCACAGTTTTGCAAATTTGACCAGGAAATGTCCTACTTTGGATATAAGTCTGTATTCAGAAGCAACAATACATTTGCCATGAAATTAATTGCATGAAAAAACAAAACAAAACAAAACAAAACACCGTCTCTGTTTAAGCAGGGTTGGATAAATGTACTAAAGGGGCATACTCCCTAAGGCAGTGTTTGATTAGGAACAGAAAAAAAAAAACAACAACAAACTACTGTCACTGAAGTATTTCCAGTTAGTCTTGCAGAATTTACAACCACTACCTCACATTACAGTCACTAATGGGAGGAAGAAAGAGGACGAAACAAGAAAATCTCCAGGACTGGTATCTTGGTTTTGATACAGGCAGGAGAGTTTCATACTGGGAGGGAAGGCTCCCTTCAGCTTCAGATGAGATCCACACTGACCACACACCATAATTCACTATTCCTTATAAATCAAGTCAAGACAAATTCCTCTTTACTATTTGAAGATAGCATTGCCCTGAAGGCTCAAGCTTGTTTAGTTGTCCATCTGCTGATAAAATGTGCCTTGACACCTTATACATACAGGCTCCTTAAATGTCAGTCGCACCTCCGACATCTGTCAGCATTTTTATGGGGCTGACTAAAACAAATCCTCCTAAACATTATCATACCTCATGTTTACAGCAGTTTGCAGGTTGGTAACCCTAAAAATGAAAAGTAGTGTCTGTCATAAACATACGTGCAACCAGGACTACAGCTAGTACCCTCACAGTGTTAGTTTGGTTTCCTTACCATCCCAGGAAACCTCTTTTTTCTATTACTGTTACATGTCCTTGTTTCCCTCAAGCTGGGTGATCATCTGATTATCATGCTGGCTATGTGACAACTTCTTGTGAATTTGTCTCCATAATGCACTGGTCCATTCATTTTAAACTGAGGACCGGGATTATGCATAAGCAAACAATTTACCTGTATCTGGAATAACCAGTTATGTTATCATCACAGTCATTGAATTATAACGTTAGTATTACTCTTTACCTCCACAACTCACCAACTATGTAACCAAACACAGACAATAATAAAAGCTCAGATTTTTTTTTGAGTTGTAATCTGTATTGACAGTTCAGTGAGGGTGTTAAAAACTTTAAAAAGGTGAGCAGACCCTTCATCACCCATGGAAGTGGCCCTGAACCAGATCTGAGTGCTGTGCAAACTAGGTTACTTAACAATATAATTACAAGTTTTGCAGTGTCTGTAACAACTGCATTGCGGTTTTCTTGTACCAAATCTTATCCCTGTTGTGTAGAGCCCACATTCATGAAAACAGCTATTTGCCTGATGAGATTGTATTAACAAAAAATCCTCTCTCCACAGTCAATATATTTTAGAAAGTGCCAAACATTTCAGCAATAATTGTGTGTGCAGTGGCGAAGATGTAGGCATATGGTTTAATATAAATATATATTGGGCTAAACAGCTGCCAAAGTGCTTTGGGAATTGTGGGTTTAGGAGGTTAAATCTCTTATGGATTTAGGTCTAAAAATTCTGACAATTTTAGAAACATTCTGGATGAATCCTTATTTTACAATAGCCTGTATCTGTGAGATGCTGAGGGTTCCTCATTCTGACTTTAGTAAGGGTTGTGGACTCTGGGCATACCCGCAATAATTTGACTCTAACTGCACAATAGATTCTGTAGTCAGGGCTGTCTGATTCCTCTAATATGACCATTCCTTTCTCTGTTCCCTGGGAAAGTCTGCAAGAAAATTAGAGATACATATAATGGCAAAGCACTATAACTGAAAAGAGGGAAAGTGTAAGGACCTTTTCTCCAGATGAGCAGGGTTCAAGTTAGACAGCTACGGCCTTTTGTTGGCTTCTGTGTTACACTCAGCCTTGCCATTCTTTACCTCATTCAGGTGAATTTATCTCAAAGCCAGTATACTATGGCATTTTAAAAATTGCTCATTTACCCAAAATGTCATTGCCTGAATGGAATCTTGTGCCCATTCTTAAAGACACGGCAGACACAAGGGCACCTGCCAGCATGAGGCAACTTAAAGATATGGTAATTTAATTTTTCATTCTGCAAAAGTTTGCTAAAGGTCATCACTCAGTAGAATTGGCCTGCTGACTTCTCTGGACCACTCACCTGAATAACGAGTTAAGTCTGCAGGTCTTTTAGAAAAACCCAACAGCTGTGAACTTTGAATACTTTTTTAAATAATGTTTTACTGAGAAAGAATAAAAACTTTCAGAAAAACTAGAAATATTTCTGCTCTCTCTCCACCCCCATATTATCTCATTTTTCTTTGTAAAGGCAGAGTGTTTAGTTTCCTTGAAATTGTTCTCTTTAGAAGTGTAGCACATTTCTTGGGAAATAAAAAAAAAACAAGGTTAGCTAAAGGAATAGCAATTTGTCTGTTGGCATTTCAGCAAATGTGGCAGTTTTCTCCTGTGCCACCAGTTTATTTCAGTTGTGGGAATACAATCAACCAATACATTTCTGAAGCATGAGTTAAAAAAAGCCCATTAAACAAAATCCATCTGTAAGTACAGAATCAATCAGTGCTGCTGTAAGTCAAAAAAGACAGATTTTTCTCATAGTTAGAGGAAGTGTGTCAGATTATTACAGACCCAGAAGTTAGGTGTGCTAAAGGCAAAATCCAAGATCAGTGTGATTATTTCTCTGGGAGTTTAACAGATAGTGTGAAGAAAGCTTTTCATAACACTGTTTAAATAAAGGGATTAGCTCTAGGATGAAACATAAGTATATATGTGACACTATTATGTTAATGAAGGAGATGGATCCTTCCCTTGCCCCTGGTGTTTTGCTGAAGGGTGGTGATTGCTGAGTGAGTTATCACCTCTTGTAAACAATTGCTTATCATGTCATGGTTTCATAGATCATCTAGACTCATCCTGTCTCTGAACAGAGACATGCCACCTCGTATGCTTAGATGGTACAAGGGTAGTTGCTAATTATCACTGTCATTTATCTGTGAATTGATTTTGATGTAAGAAGGTATTGGCCTTACAAGAGGTGCTTCTCTAGAGTGTGAAACACTGACGGGGAGATTCAGATGCCTAAAAACAGTCTTCTTCTACCATGTGAGATGCTCTGCTTGTGACCTGGGATCTTCCCTACATGTGACTGACCTATCTTCTTCCTCTGCTTCATCCTTTTGACATGCAGTGCCTTCTACAGGAGTGGGCTCAAACCAGCTTTCAAAAAATCTAGTACAGGTGACACCTAAGCGGGACCAATAAATACCCATGAAAAAATTGCAATAGCCACATTGAACATGATCCTTTAGCCACCATATTTTTGTTCTGTCTTCCACCTCTATGTTCTTTAAATAATCTGCAATCTATCAGGGCTGTAAACATGCTGATGATAATTATCATTGTGTGCTGACTGTGGAGACACGAAGTCTCAGTGACCTGAGTTAGTAAACATTTTTCAAAAAGGAAATGTATTTTCTTTGTGTAATTTCAGTAGAGCTATTGAAGGTGGAAATAACTACCCTTGGTTTCTTTAACCTAACTTTAATCTTCTCTTGAGGCCCTTAGGAATAAACAAAAAAACCACAAACTATCAACTTCATTGGCAAATGTCACCATTAACATTCAGCCAGAATTTTTAAAATAAGGACGGGGTTTTTCTCATGTCCTATACCACAATGCTGATTTCAAAGACTGAATATCTGAAAAGAAGGTGTCAAGAATATGGATCCAGGCTCTTCTCAGTGGTGCCAAGCAATAGGGCAAGAGGCAATGGGCAGAAATTGTTGCGCACGAAGTTCCACCTGAACATGAGGAAGAACTTTACTGTGTAGCTGACTGAGCACTGGAGCAGATTGCCCAGAGAGGCTCCAGAATGTCCTTCACTGGAGATATTCAAGAACCATCTGAACACAATACTATGCCATGACTCTGGTTTGACCCTGCTTGAGGGGTTGGCCTCAAGGGAGGTTGGCCCAGACAATCCACTGTGGTCCTTTCAGACCTTACCCATTCTGTGATTCTGTGAATAAACTGGGCCAGCTTTTGTGCTTGGACAGTACAGTGAGTTATTGTTTCTACCACTATTTCATCACAGCATCTGGACAGACCTGGAGGTCTCTTGTAGCAAGCTAATTATTCCACTGTACAGGAAATCAGATTTTTCCTCTGTGAAAGACCTCATAGCACTCTGGTTTAGTTCAGTGCTTCCAAACAATACCTAGCTCTCCCACAAAAAGTTAAAAAACGAATGGTGATCCATAAAAATGGAGCCATCTGTTAAAAATGTCATGATGTAATAGCCAGAGCCATATTCTAGATCATCTGTCTCACTTGGAAATTGATGTCATGTTCAAGCTGGGTGCAAATTGCTACATGGAATGTTAATGCATGCAAGGTAGTGAGGAATCTAGCCCAGTCTACTTTAGGTATAAGATACATAATGAAACTGAAATTGATTCCTTATGTCTTAAAATCAAACCTTTTTCTTTTTATAATCAACACTGGAGTGAAGATAGCATTGCAATCAATCATGGTAGCTGATATTCCTAAAGCTTTGCTTACATGGATAATTCTTAGACATTTCTACTGTTCTGTTGAAACTGATGGGATGGTTTAGCTGAGCAAAAGCTGGCAGGAACAAGCTTCTGGTTTTCATTCGGATTTTCTCCTGGGAGTAAAATGCAAGCAAACAAACAAATAAACCCCGTGAAAAATACATTAATTCCTTTTTGTTTACACTTAGTACTACTTAAAATGCTTTGCATTGGCTTGGTGAACAGCTCGATGCTTCTAGACCAACTGTACAATAACTTTATAATTAAATGCATCTAAAACTGTGTTACATACACAAAGAGAAAATAATTAATAGCTGTGAGCTCTTACTTTTTTGTCTTTCTTCCTTCAAATTGGTGATTAGAAAGGCTGTTTAGAAAGTAAGATGTTGTGCTATCAGACAAATACTACTTGATCTCATGATCAAGATAGTATTTTGAACCACTGAGATCTGTGTTAAAAAGTGGTTACAACAGTTGTGCCAACAACTTCTCTCCGACTCCAAAATTTAATAATAGGAAAACCTCATGATCCTTGTTCATAGTAGACTACTCTTGTCCTTGTAGGGTGTACTTGGAAAGTTAGGTCAGTGATGGCAGAATCATACATGAACTTTAGAGATATTTTGCTGTGGTTGTCCTTTGAAAGATGCCTCCCTCTGTTTTGGGTCACCTAATTCTACATCCTTGTTTACAGCAAGACCTTCACCCACTAGCTACTGCTGACATTGGAGCAACATTCATGTTGCTCGGTCTGGGTGCCATCCAAAAATTCTCCATCAACATCCAGACCTGTTTTGGCTGATGCTTATAGGCAAAATATAGAAATGCCACAGGCTTAAGAGGCCAACTCTCCAACTCCTACATGGATACTCTTCATGCTGCTGCACCAGATCCCAACCTGCTCAGCTTGCATTTTCTCAGGTTTCCCATTACTTGTGCACTGTTTTTATATTTATATGGGTTTTTTTGCACATTTTCTGGGCAGACACTGTCTTATGATTACTTCTTTAGGAAAATGAAATTTTGGAGCATGTGAGTTCCCTGCCCTAAGCCAGCATAGCCCTTTCTCCTTGCTGTCTTCAAGTTCAATGGTACCTTCAACTCATTGGCATTCAGTTCATTGGATGCATCTTTAAGGGCACTTAAAATCTGGCGTCTATAAAGCGCATACGCACACAGCCTCTAGGGTGGAAAAAAGAATTTACAGGTAATGATGTTTAAAGACAGCTAGTCTTCCAAGGCTCCAGACAGCCTGATGGCTTGTCTGGCCCAAATTACGAAGGTTATCTCTCTATCCTCCCTGGTCACTCAGCAAGCAGAGGAGTCCAACCCCCCCAGCAGCAGACTTTTCTAAGCAACTTCGACATGTCAGCCAGAATTCATAAATTGCATGTAGTTGGATGACCCCGATCATCACATTTCACACCCCTTTAGGTTGATATCCTTAAGGTAGATGTGCCTGGATACCAGCCTTCCCTGTCATGCCTGCTGCAGCAAAATCTGTGCACCACCACAGAAGATGGTTGTCTTTGTCACAGTACTCTTGTGCAGTTCAAAAAGCACTATACCCACATTCAGACCACATGGGCTGCTGCAGGTTGGCTGTTTCTCCTTTCCTGTGGGGCTGTTTAGCATGAAGCAAAATCTTGCCTTGTCTTTGCTCAGTGGGCTCACTGTTTGTGAAAAATGCTAAGCTGAAGATTTTCTCTCAGGAATTTAAATTTGTCTTTCTGAAATGTCTCACATTAAGCCTTGTTGCACCTCTAGAAGTGCTGAGCACCCAGGACATCTAGTCATATTCCTCTTATGCCCAGCTAGTAGCACAGGATTATTATTATTTCTTCAGTAATGTTGTCTTATCTAGAGAAGAAGGAGGAAAGGATCAAGAGTATATTATATTTTAAATTTGCAACATATTCAATTATATTTTTAGGATTTATCATTGTTTTCTAAATGTTCTTATTATCCAATCTTTCTGTTCCTTTTGTTCCTCTGCAGACTCATGTCTGACAAAAACAGCAACCCTACACATTAATTCTTTGAACAAAAATATACCCCCATAGTTAAGTGTAGAGCAACATGGTGAATTTAAATGAAATCTTTACCAAAATGCCTAAAGCATGCACAGGCAGTGTTGGGGGAATTAACTGAAGACAAAAGGAGCAAACTGATACAGCCGTATTTTGTTCTACTGTTACACTTTTCTCAAATTCATAGATGCCCTGGTGGTGTAGGCAGCACTAATTCTATTTTTACCATTTTTAGCTAAAGATCTATTCCAAATATTTTGACTGCAGTGTATGTTTTGTTCATACGAGAAGCAGCTTTGCACTATTTTACCTAGGACTGAGTAAGTGATAAAGGAGGACATTTCCTACAATGCCCTATTTGTGTAGCTAGGATAATCTCATGTCTTCTCATGCTTTCAAGGTTTTTAGACACCAAGTAGAATATATTTAGATTTGTGCTTATTCAAAAATCAAAATGCCCTAAAGTACTAATGGCTTAAGTTATATTTCATAGAATAAAAAATGTTAGAGTGGGATTTTCTGAGCTAAGTAAACCTTTATCAGCTGTTCTTATGCTTTTGGCATTCTTTCTTCCCATCTCTCTCCCTCAGGGATACAATAAAAGTAGCTAAAACTCATTTTATTCCCCAGTTTTTGTATCCACTGCTTCTGTTCAGCTTTCATCTGGCAATCCAACTTCCTTGGTAGCCAGTATAGGATTTTGATTCCTGCTAGCTCTTTTCCTGGGGGCTGCCAATTGTACTCTCACCCTTGCTGTAAGTCTCATCAGATGACCTTGTGCCACCACAGGTTATGACATGACTAACAATGTCACATCATAACAATGTTCAAAGACAAAGATTTCTCTTCCATTGGGACAACTATTTACCAAGGCATGACAAGACGTAACTACCACTCCAGTGGTACTGAGACAGAGCCTGACTTCCCCAACTACTCCTCAACTTCTCCTTCCCCTAAGCTCCTTGGAGAGTGCCAGAGTGTTACGAAGCAGAGGCAACGCAACTAATCTGTTATGGCCCTGAAAAGTTTTTTATGCCTGAGAAGGAAGTGGGAAGTGACAGAACATTGGCAGACAACAGCCTGGATTTGTGTCCTGTAAAAAAGTCAGCCTGGGATGTCAGGCTGATTGTGTGAAATTTATTTGTACTTTGCCTCAAAAATTAGTTTGGTATGGCCCTTATCTTGTCTATGTTGTCTCCTTTTTCAATCACCATTTTCTCATCCAGATTACATTCATGTTGGCTGTGCACATCCTTCTGTGTCTGAGAGCATGACTGAGCTTTTGGGCATGGGTGCTAATTAAGGTAAGCTCCTAGCATGACTTCTCTTCCTCCATCCTTTACTTTCTGCACAAAGTTGAGCACATGGACAGAAGCTGCAGCATTGCCCAGGTGATAGATAACTTCTGCCTTCAAGCACAGCCACTGTGTGAACATACCAATTACCTTTCTGTCCCCCACATTACATATACTCTGCTCTCCTTGGTTTACTCACCTCCACCTGGGTAATATGGTGGGCATCTCTGTGCATAATCCATGTCTTTGTGTTGTTTTCATGTCAGTTTAGGCTCAGACTGAAATAAAGGCTTCTGTGCCTTTTCAGTTTACCTTTTCCCCTCCTTCATGTTGTTAGCCACATTGTCTTTGAGAAGAACTAGGATAATCAGTGGCCCTTCACATAGAAGGGACAACAATGAAATCCAGTTTTTTCCTTTCTCTAGGATACCAAAAAAATTAAGACTTAGGAGGTTGTTGATTTTTTTTTTCTCTCTGGTAATCTAGAGGAAGAGCCCTTAGATGTTTTCAAATCTGATTTCTTGTAGAGGTACTTCATTTTCTGATGATGAAGCACATTGTTCCTTGCTGATTAAACTTGTATAGGGCGATGTTCAGCATAAAACCAATCTTAAAGGCTTTTGTGATTGCAGAGAGTTGCAATGCCTTACACTAACTCAGAGGTATACTCATTTATGACTTTTTGATAGCTTGTGCTGGGCTAATGTGTCCCTGTTGCTGAAAAGGAGAATCTGAAATCCCTTCTCACTCTCTTCTCCTCCCTTACACAGTTCTCTGCTGACACTGTTGTCCTTGGAGTAAACACATTCTGGTCATTGCCTCAGTCATTTTACCCATGTTACATGTTGTGCAAGTTTTCTGCCACTTAATGTGTTGAACCTTTTGTTGTGCACTTAGATGAGACCCAGCTCTGGCTCTAGATATGCCACAAAAATCATAGCTGGGATGACGAGGTGGGAGGGGGCAAACTGGACTGTCCCTTTGGGCAAAGGCAAACTGATAATTCATCTCATGTCATATCATGAAACTGTGCAATATTGGGCACATCCCAGACATTTGAGTGATTGCCCAACAGTTATGGCACTCAGGTTTGGAAGGCATCAGCTCAACAACGTGTTTCATCACTTCAGAGAAAATTGTACAACCCATATTTGTGACTTTCTTTTCCTGTAACACTTACTTGACTCTTCTCCATCAAGCAAAGCAGCAACATACACACAGGCTTGTAAGACACCACCACAGCCATCCAGAATCTGGAGGAGAAGGAAAAAAATCTCCTTTAGATCACTTAATACTTACTGTCACAACACCTTGATGGGGATAGAAAAGCCGCCTCAACAGACCTGTTGACAGATCAGTTAATCCGAGTGCCAGTACAAGTGCTCTAATGGCCGTGAATGAAATTTTCCAGTACCTTCAAAATGCACAAAGTGGTTAAGGAAGCCAAACAGTCTTATGACTTCCTGCTGGATCAAAGCCTGGGGAGATAAAGACTTGCTGAAAAAATGCTCAGCAGCTGACCACTTTTACACCCACCTCACCCGTTTGTGCTGCTGTTTCTGCATGTTTCACAGAGGCATTTTGCTATCTTGTCACTTCTCCCAAGACAGCTCTTCCCTTGGTATTAGTTTAGTACTTACTTTCCCAAAGTCCTTCTCTTTTACTTCTCAGGTGTTTTAATATGTCCACTCAATGGCAGTTATTATGCAAACTGCTTTTTAGCCTCCTCAGAGTTCAACAGGTAGCGAGAGCCATTAAAACTCCCCAAATGTAAATGAGAAAGGGAAAAGCCAGTTTAAGGTTTTCTTTAAATATCATGTGAGCTACCAGTTGGATTGCCCTAACTGAGATTTGAGTTTTTGCAGCAGGAACAGGAAGTTTTACATATGCTGAGAGCCTGTCCAGTGTCAGACTTCACCTGTCTTTCTTTCCATCTGCAAGATCAGGTGATGTGGAGAGAGAAGCCCACTGCTATAGGACAGTGAGTGAGATTGAGCTTCTGAATGGATCTGCCTAAAACCTTCCTTACCATAAACACCTCAAACAATCCCACAGTAGAACATATTTTTGACTCAGTAGCTCAGGTTTTATTGAAGTACACCAAGATTAATTTGTTTTCTTTTAAACACAGGAAAAACAAACAGAAAAACTTACTAAAGAGTTTTGTCCCTTCCCAGTCTATCATGGGTTACAAAACTTTATGTAATCCTAATTTGTTAATAAATACAATTGTGAATTGCATTTCTCTTAAGATGACACAAGCAATGTATTATTGCTGTTACAGAAATAAAAAAAAAAAATATCACTTGCCATCAGCTTCTCCCATGCAAGAAGAAAAAATTCATTCAGAATAATACATTGAAAATTCCAGTGGCCTGGAAACTTTGAGTGTGATACAGCTTGACCTTGAGGTTTGGGTTCTGTAACGATGTTGCAGAAGTTCCTGCTGATTCTTTGTAACTTAAAAACCCCCACAAATCACTATTTACAGGTGCAAAAGCCGTATATGTCAGGTAGCATTTGTGGTTTTTTTGCATACTATACTAGAATTAACACTAGCCTGATTAATTCAGTGTTGCAGACCAGAGTTTGTATGGGTGCAAATCTGTAGTAACTACATTGAAATTAGGTTTATCTGGATGTAAATGAGAACAGAATATAGTCATTATGATAAAAATTCTGCTCCTCCCTTCCATGAATTTTCCATGAATCAAGGAATTGATTGCTTTAATCAATGGGGTAAAATCTTGCACCTGTGACATTGAGATGTACATGCTTAATTCTGACAGTCTAGCACACACAAAAATCACTGTCTGAAAGACAGGTTGTGTCTGTTTCATTGTAAAACGAGTGGAATTTTGTGAGAAAGGAGGGTGAGTGGATAGTTATGTCTTCAGAAAACAGTTTTATCTAAGCTAGTATGGTGTCACTCACAAGGCAGAGGCTGTTTGCATGCATGAGTTATGTGTTTCTATATTTCAGATCATTCAGATTTCTATTCATTGTAAAACTGATATTGATTCTCCTGTGCTAGTAATACTGACACTGGGATAATTCTGACATCATTATAAAACATGCACTGAGACTTACTTCCTTAGAGTAACCTTTCTAGCCAATCAGTCATGCAAGGAGAGAGGTAGAAAATGAAGAGGCAGAGGGAAAAATCATCATTAGGACTTGCTAGCACAAGTGAGTACCTGCTCCACACTGACTACCAAAGGATATAGTATGCCATATAAGATAAGATATAGATGTCTTATTATTTTCAGACAGTAAGCAAGATACCAGTGTGTAAAAGTTGTAGTTGATACTGATGGAGAGTAGCATCCATGCAAAAATTAATATACCCTTCTATATCACCCTTATTCCCTAATATATTAGATGGACATTTCACTCCACTTGTGTATTTCAAGCAAAACGTTGCACCTCCCAGAGAAAATGAAAACAGTTTCTTTAAGAACCTGCTGTTTCTGGAGGTCAACGGCTTTACTATTACTCTTTAAAAGTTAAGTATAGTTATTGACAGGCAAACCACAGAAATTGGTTTATGTCAATGAAGAATGGCAAATAGATACATGTACTAGGAAAAGAGCCCTGGAGGAAAAGTTCTTCGCACAATAAAATTAGATTCACAGGTCACAGATGATTTGTTAGTTCCTTCCAAATTGTAGGGCCATAATTTATGGGAGAACTCTCCTGGACTGTGTACCTGCACTACAAAAAAGAATATTTTTTATTAAAATGTAAGTTGCATGTCCTCACAAGCTACAATCCACAGATCTGACTGAATTAATATACTCCCCTAAGAACAGAGCCCTACTATCATTCTAAAAGTAACAGGCATTCTTTGAACCTTTTTTTTTCTGTTCTTCTCTGTGAAGCCTTCTTTTAGCAAGCCCAGATGGAGGAAGAGCTAAAGGGTTGGGTAGTTTGCTTTTAATGCAAAAAGATGTCAAATGTCAGCTATTCAGGTTGCCCTCATCATGTAAACACATTTCCACTGCCTACTTGTAATTTCTTGAAACAAGCTTTTCAAAACCGAAACAGTACAGCTTGCAAAGCAGGGCAGCTCTACCTATACCAGATACCTCCAGCTCTTCCCCAAGCCATGTTCTACCCTGCTGTGGTAGCACAGACATGCCAGCTGTGGAAGTGTAGTGAGGGGGTGTAAGATCCTCATGGTCCTGCAGTAAGGGCGTTTGTTACAGAAAAGAGGGTACTGATGGGAAGCCCCACTAGAGCTGACAGGTCAACTCTGACCTTGGGAGCAGTTCTCTGGCATTTCAAGCAGTGCAGCTCACCAGTCTTCTGGGTAACGTCTCCAGGGTACAAATAGACAGATGAAGAAAGTATATTGTAAGGCTGAACTTCCACACTAAGTGATGCTAACAGTGGGATGTTGCAACTAATGGTCCTTGCTTTTTATAGCAAGAAAAACAAGATACTGACAGTCATGGCTGCTACTCTTCATGCCCTCCAACAACTCCAGGTTCCTTCTGAGCTCATGTGCACTGGGGCTCCTTTAGGAGCAAGAGGTGCCAGACAGGATTGGTCTTAAGTTTAAATAGAAGGTTATATTTACCAGCCACTACCTGACCCACTCTGAGCAAGAGGAAAGCAGGAGCAGTGAAGGACAGAAATAACAATCTTTTCAAGACTTTTTCTACTACTGAGACAAGTCAAAGCCTCAGAAGGAGCTTCTGTCTGAACACTTCATGTTTTATGACTTCCTAATAAACTTGTCAAGGTCCTAACATTATTTGTCTTTGATTAAGAGTAATTAAATGTAGTACACATTTTGGAGATTAATGACAGGACATCTGTGTATGAAAACATCCCCTGCAAAATGCTAGCAGGCTGCACAACGGTGTCATGGAGCGTTGCGGAGTGCTAACATGTTTTAGATAGACCTGTCAATAAGACATGTCTCTGTTGTGACTGCTTTTTTAATAGGCTTCTGTTAATTATTTACTCTTCTTTTGTTCCCATTTCAGTCTTCGTTACAAGACCTCCTTGTGTCTCTGAATGGTGATACCAAATAATAGTCCTTAAAGTCCTTGTCACACAGGGGCTCTGCTGAGCAGACTCCCAGGTGTTGTCTGCATTCCTCCTGGGGAGAAAATGAGATTCATATGTCCTGCTTAATTTTTTTCACCCCTTTCTTTCATCTGTTTTATGGATAATCCTGTGGTTATTGGAGATGTACCAAGATCTGGACAAAGCCACAGCTGTCTGGGGAACAAGGCTGCTGGCAGATTGAAGGAAATTGATGGGTTTTCCCCTAGTTGTTACTTTTGCTGTTGTGTTGTGAATGTGTATAGGTGGGTGTATGGGTGTTCATATGTGAGAAAGAGATGAACTGATGGAGGGAAATCTTCCAGAACACTTTCCTCTTTTACTTAGGAAGATGGAATATTTTATCTGATTTTTATCAAAGGTGACAACAGAAGTAATGAAAGAATAAATAATTTTAAGGCTTCAGAGAACAAGGATTCTGGAGAATAGGATTCTAAAGAATTGCAAAGAAAAGATCTGTCTTGGAGATTTAGCTTTTTTAAATCTTTTAGATCCCTTTGCCAAATGCAATAATATTCTATTATAAATCATCCTATTAATTTACATGTGGTTTTTAATTTTTCCTTTAATGATGTATGCAGGTACAAAAAAGGCAGTGATATGTATTTACTAAACTGTTACCTTTCCAGTTAGTGTATCACTTAGCCCAAATGCTTTCTTTCATAAATACAGTCATTAAATATATGAATTTATTGATCTAAACTGCTTTCCTGGGAGACTGTTTCTTATAAAGAGCAGAGTCGGATCTTTTTTTGGCTGAAAACCAGGCTAGATTTCATAATAAAACTTTCATCATAAAAAGAAAAAAAAAACACCTCTGAACAACAATAAGCTCCCTATGATATATCAATGACTAAGTCTCTGAGAACTGGCTTTTATTTTTCTTATAGGGGAAGAGAGTAGGAAGGATGCAGTCTTTTGTAAGGGACTCCTTTTTGAAGAGAGCACATTAAAAAAGCTGCTGAAGAGATCTCTTGCTGCTATATTTTGTAGAAAGGAGCTCTCACAATTATAGTCAGAGTTTATTGTATCTCTGTCTCTCTACCCCTCTTCCCACCCACCCCTCCTTCCCTCCTCCCCCCTCCTCGCCCCATGTGTGTATATGCAGAGAGCTAGAGAAAGCTGGCAGCACTACCTGCATAGCTACTGAAGAAGGGAGGACTTTTCAATTCCTGCTTCATTACTGAGTAGCAGCTATTCCAGCGTGTGCGAGCGCCTAGCTGCATCCTCCCATCGAAAAGCCCTTGGTAAGTCCCCTTAGCCGGCAGAGCTGCGGATTAACTCAGCAAAAGGCAGGCGGGGGGTGGCAGGGAGCTGTGGGCATACTCAGACCCCGTGTGCAGATAAGATCCATTAGATTTCAAGGATTTTCTGTAATAAATGTGTAAAATCTTCTGTGGATTGCTGGGTTGTGAAGGCAATGGCAAGGAATGTTTTGAGTGCTCAAGAGAAATGCTAAGTATATTCAGGAGTGCCCGAAACAGAAGAGAATTTTTCTACGGGAGATAAGATTAGTAAATGCTTCTTATAACTGCAAGAAGAGTCGTTTACCTCTATCATTTTTCTCTTGTTTTCCTTCCTTCATGCCTTTATTGTATTGACTGTGTTAATAGGCTCAGAAAGAATAAACTGTATCTTCCTGCAGACTGTTGGCATTTGAAATGTAGAACTTTTATCAGAAGAGGGATGAGAGCTGAAGCCATATAGCAGATAACGTGTGCTTTTTATTTGAATTTACATTCTTGTCCATGTTTCATGTGTAGTTTGTGTACATGTACCTTGCCCAGAAAAAGTATAAAAAGCTGGGACGTGCACATTTACTGCTCAAGACACCCATATTTGCACTTGTATCATGTTTTATTAGTCATACGCCTGACAAGTGGCACTCTCCAGGTAGCTCCTTTCAGTACGTATAGCAAAAAGCACTCCCAGACAGACACTCTTCTTGTTTACCTTGATCCTTGAGTCAAGTTCATTGGACTCAGCAGAAAATTATAGAGGCCACCTGAGAGGTCAGGTCACAACTCTCCTTGTCCCAGCTGAGCAGTGGAATTTGAAATGAAGCTGGAATGGTGCTGTTATCTGGACTTGGCTGTGTTTTGATTGGGAAAATATGAACTAGTTACTCCAGGGACGGGCCAGAGGTTATGGTGCAGCAATACAACGCATTGGCAGAACTGCCTCCTCACTGAACGCCAGCTACTCCCCTGATGGATAGACCCAATCTAGAAGAGAAGCTTGCCTGATGAGTAGGGCATTGGGCCACTGGCTCATCTGTTGCTGTCAGTCCAGTCCATGCCTCTGTTGGCTACAGCTGCCTGTCAGATCATATATAGGTGACACAGCTGTATTTATAACTATGTGGTGGAAAGTTGCTCTGTATATTTAGAAAACATACATTTGTAATGTGAAACTGCTGCTCAGTGTCCCTAGACATCATTTTCTTTGCTACTGAGCAAACATGATAGCTCAAAGGATTAGGTTTTAGGTCTGCAACAGTTGTTTTCCATTTAGTGTGAGTAAATTTACATCTCTTCTACAGGTCAAAAGGATGAGGCTGACATTTTTTTCCCTGTTTCAAAGGACTTCAGTGCTTATTAAGGGACAACTTTCAAGCAAATATTAAAACAGAGATCAGATTTGCAGCCAAGCACAGAGTAGGTATTCCTTCCTGAAACTCAGTCATTTGATATTATGTTGACAGGGGAATCATGGTAAGGGGTGCAGATGACTAGAGGATTGATAAGTGAGTTTATATAACATTGAGCAATGGAAATTACAAGTAGGAATATGCTTTGTTTTCCAAGTTCTCAGTCATCATTACTGTACCAATAAATTAAAATGTCAAAATCACATCATTACCTGGGATGCTTAGTGCATTAAGTATAATACTGGGATGTAATATAGAGAATAATAATTTCCAGTGGGAAAAAAAAAAGCTATAAGCAAAGAATATGTTTAGAATTCTGTTGCTAGTGTATTTGTATTTGTGTACTTCACCTATGTAACTTTGTTGCTAGAATACTCTTGAATACAACTGAGTGCTGTCTTTTCTGAGTTTGTTTTGCTTTCATCATGTGCATGGACATATGAAAGAGGAGAAACACCTCAATGTGAAGAATTCTACAGCAAAGAGGAGCATGAACAGGTAGCTCTATTCAGCTCTGTGCCACATCAAATGCAGCCTTAACCACACTCATTTTGGTAACTGGATTCTGCTATCATCTGTTTGCTATTAGAATGGGAGGATGTTCACAAAGCATCTTAATGCCAGGTCATGATGGTAGAAAAATGCTGGGGCTGTTCATCAGGGGCCAGATGCTGTGACCTTTCTGTCTATTGGAAGTATGCTCTGTGAGCACAAGAAAAAGAAGCTAGGAAGCCTCTTTGCTGATAGGCAAAATCTGTGTTTATCATGGGTAGTGTATGCTCTTCAGAGCCTCACCCATATCACAAGAAATCTGCCTCCCCTCCCTTCTCACACGAATGTGATGAGGCAGGAACAATTTGTGACCTCTTATAGAAGGGACTATATGCATCTGACAGATGAGACTACCCTACTTGTGATTGTATACCCACACATCCATATAGCAGTAGATACCCTGGTAAGTGGTGAATAGGAGATATTGCCTATTCTTGGGTTGATCTGACTGTTATCGTGTAGTCGGTACGTGTTTCCAGTATGTCATACTCTGTCCACCCCACCAGCCCCAGGATAATTATTTCTGGAGGATGACCAGGCATAGTCCTAAGATCTCACTGATAAAAACATCTTCAGACCTTGCCAGTGTAAGCCAGGGAGATCTAAACATATCTTCAAGCCAACCTGCATTTTCATCAAAAATTCTCTCTGTTACTTCTGTGACTTGAAATGAACTCTCCTTCCTGCCCCCTATCAAAGATTACAATTCATGGAGCGGAAAATACCAGACACTCAAGCACTGGCAGAGTTCTTTGAAATTATATTTCTAGTTTATCATCCTTTTATATGTCAAAGTTTTCTATTTCCCATATCTATTTTTATATATAGCAAAAAGTATCAATCCAGACATTTCAGTACTCATCACTAAAGCTTAAAGGTCCAGATATCCTTAGCTACTGAATAAATAGGGTTTTTCTTGTGCCAGGAGTGGCTTTTGTTTGCATAACTTGACTAGAGTTCTGCTATAAGAACAGCAAAACCAAACCAAGGAAGCAGAGACCAGTGTAAGTCATAGTTTATTGTCCTAAAACCCTCATGGCTGTACTCGGGCATCTTTAAACTTTCTACTTTTCCTGTGAAATACCTGTGGATATGACCCAGACTGAAGTGCTTTGAAACAGGTATCACCTTTCCACTCATTACACACCTTTATGTCTACCATGCTACATGGAAATATGAAATATTAATCATAGGTAGAATATTAGACTGTATAAAAGGCTATATACAATCTCCTGGTCATAACAGATCCTTTTTGTGTAACTCCTTGCACCTTAGCAGGGTCAATTGGAGAAAAACCTATTCAAACCACCTGTCAATATCTTTTTGTTTCTGGCCCTGGAGAAAGGACTCAAAATCAAAACATCTGCTACCTCCTTCTACTTAAGGGCAGTGGCAAGGGTGAAAGGACTTTGAAAAGCCATAATCATGCAGTTCTCAGGGGAACTGTGAAGGAACAATAAGGAGATTTTTTAGTGTAGCATCATTGTGAATAGAATGACTTACAAATTGTTTTTGTAAAAAGAGTGGAAGTGACATTTAATAGCATATGAATTCCCCAATAATTAGTACCCTGTAATATAAATTAGATTAGAGGCAGTTTATCATGTCCCAGAACAGCAAGTTTTCCTTTACTGTTCTCTCTAAGGAAGATACATCTACGATGTATACTTTAGAAGACAACTGCAGCATAGGAAAGCTACAAACCTAAATGAAGAAAAAAAAACATTCCTTCAATGGAACTTTGAAGTCAAAATTCCTTGCTGGCTTAAAGAAGAATATCTGTATCCAAAAATTATACTGAGTTTGATTATTTTCTTTACTGTATTTTTGTGTTAATTCTGCTAAATAATTAAATAGAGAAGAGAGCAGAGCAGGTAACTAGGTAATAGAAGGCATAATCACAACTAACCTTCCTTTTCCTTTAATACTGAGTTCTGAAACTTGAAATTGGTGTTTTTTCACTGAGAATCTGTGGCAGAATACGTTCCTAGCATTACAACAGATGCTATTAAAGCAGCTTCTTTTCATTATGGAAACAAAACTGAAGCACTGTAACATATGCTGTGTTGATTCATGTCTCAGGAAATATAATTCCATGGAGATATATTTGATAAATGCAATAAGAAAGCATCTGATTCTTGGAAAAATGCATTTGACTGCAGCATTAGCCACTTGCATATTGTACTTGACAAGCACTCAGACGTGCTATGTTTTAATACATTGCCACAACACCTAGGGTTTTTCATTCAGATGTAATACTATTCCTTTCTCTTCCTGAATGTCTTAAAAGACATCACTTGAAAATGGAAAACACCATAAACAATTCCTTTTTTTGGGCATCTGACCAGGATGTTCAGTTGCTAACATTCAGACCTTAGGATTATATGGTTCCTCATCTCCAAAAGAGAGATAATATTTCTGCCTCCTCTTCCATCTAGACACACCCGTATTTTCCCCACGTAACACTGACTGATATTCTTCCTATGTGCCTCGGATAACTGGGTGTGCCAATGATGCTGGGGAGCATTTCCCTCTACAGTGCTGAACCTAAAAGCACCTGCAGGCTCCAGACCCCTTCCAGGACTGGTGCTACAGTCCCACAGAACTTCAGATACACCATCTACTGCTGACTCTCTCAACAAATAATAAAATCTTCTCATCCAAGTGTCTGAAGGAAAGACTTAGAATACCTTTTCTGGAATCAGTGTCTGGGAGTGGATTGTGGGAATTATATCAAGAATACAGAGAAATATCGATTTCTTTGACAGTTCTATCAGCTGCACAGAAGTGACTACAATAAGTGTTTGTTTATGACAGTTGACTAGATAAGGTAAATCCATGGTAAGCTGATAAGTGCCCTAACAAGGTATATTTTTGTAGAATTTTCTCTCTGACCAGAAACCACTCACATCACTGACAGCTGGCACCTTCACCATGAAACAATCAAAACAACAGTCCACAATTCTGATGCATTTATGTCGCAAACTGAGCTCAGTGCATTTGGCTGGAACAGGATCTGTGAAACAAAAGCAGATTTTGGAGTGCTGCCTGGTCTCATATAACACATATGAACATATATATATTTATATTAAAATATATTTTAACAAAATTTAAAGGGTGTTCTCTGCCCCTTTTACAGAGCAACAAACCATCTCTCACCTGAAGTAAAAATATTTACTGAATTGCTCCTTGATTAATTTGGTTCACTTCAGAGCCATTAAACTTGGTTGTAGGGAAAGAACAGAGTAGATGAGGGCTGTTTCATGAGGCAGAGAGCCTGTACAGAGCAGCTGTTCTATGTCCTTGCCTATCTCATTGCTCCACTGGGATCAGTGAGAGAATACAAATTGCAGTAGCCCAGCACAAGACAAGGAGAAGCATCAAAATATTAGCCTAAAACAACAACACAAAAACTTTACAGAAAATTTTATATACTGAGAAAGACAGAATAAAGCTGAGCACCTCTCTAGCTCAACTAAAAGCCGAGTTCATGATGTATGTAAAGTGCCTTCAGACAAAGCCAGATCTCCCCCATCTCTTAAACCCATCTTGTCCTTTAGGTGCATTCAATAAGAGGTCAACAAGGTGACTCAAGCCCAAACTCAGCACAGAAGGGGAAAACTCCCAAGAGCGTCTCCTCCAAGCTGCTCTCTTCTTTCTAGAGCTTTAACCAGCTCCGTAGAGCTTATTATCAGAGCAGGCACTCTGACTCTGGCATGGAAAAGACACTGATGTCTTTTCTGCAGAGTTAGGAAATCTGACAGTGTTGAGATTGCTGCTTCAATCATCTTTTCAGGGTATGTCTGATGGTGGGTTTATTCCTGTTGCAGAGTGAAATGTCCCTGTTTAGTGCCACTAAGATCAGATCCCAGGAGGCCACTATTCTTGTTGGCTAGACTTCGTGAACAAAGATTTTGGGATAAGCCTGCGCAGTGGATATTTTTTAGGTGAGAGATAGTGTGCGCAGAACTGGCCCCACCCCCTTTACTCCTGAGGTTCATTCTGCCACGGCTGAGCACACTCAGATGGTGACAGTGAGTTCCTCGGGATTTGAACCAGTGTCCTCAGAGGAGGAGCCGGTTCCAGAGGCGGCGACTTATACCACTCGGCCAACACCCGCCGCCCATTTCAGATTAACATTAAAGAAAAAAACCAGCAAACAGAAAAGCAATAATGTCAGGTTGTTGAGCAATCCTGGGAGCCCACGTGGGTCAGAGCACCAGGGGAAGACCTCGCCTTTTCCTCTCTGCCACCGAATGACACAAACGTGGCACTGCAGCCACGCCTGCAGCACGAGCTGGGGCAGGTGCCACCATTCTTACCTCCATGGTTATCCACAAACCCACTAATGCAGTTCCAGGGAAATCGTTATAATGTATCATTCTTCACTCCCTGTGCTTTCAGATTGAGAATTTATTTTTCTCCTGAGTGACACAGTATGGTTGGCCACTTTGATAGCATAAAACAAAGTTACTTGATGGTGAAATCACTCAGCAACAGAAGAGAGAGAGCTTATTTATTGATTGAACTTTCCACAGATGTTGCCTGATGTTGATGAAGTTTGCAGGATCAGCACCATTAAACTGAAGAACATAGCTTTAAAAATTATAAGTAGGTGCAATGTTATATTTAAAAATGAAAAACTGGTTTCTTTATGAGAATGACATGCAAAATAGGCAAGCATTTATTCTGCTTTGCTCTTTGGGAAGCACACTTGAAATATGCTTTCAAAGGCACTGCAGAGAGTGATACGGATACAGTGTACTGCCTTACTTTCACCAGAGATCCGCTTTGAATTTCCTGAGTATATTTTTCTAGCTCAATATCCTGCTGCCAGGTGTGTGTGAGGAAAAAATTAAGGACCATCACAATTCCAGATAATGTATCTTAAGAGCTGATCTTATAATACAAGGGTCAGATGAAATCAAAATACTGTTTACAGCGGTGCTCTTTCTTCTCAGCTCTGAACTTACTAAAGACATTTAGACTGAATTAATTTTTAAAAAAAAAAAGAAAGAAAACTGCTCTTGACTAGCTTAAGGAGTAACATGTGGCATGTAATTTGGATTGCTGAGTGATTTAGACAAGTAAGCTGCATTACTCATCTGTCTCATTTAAGATATGTAGATTCTGTAATCTTCCATCTGGATTTTCAGCCAAACTTGGAGTTGCTTTTTGGTGGTTTGAAGAAGGCTGGAGGAAGCAGTTTTCTTTGAATGAAC
>VXAU01004986.1:168515-249357 GCA_013399695.1 Formicarius rufipectus | reverse complement strand
GGGAAAAGTTCCCAAAAAAAAAAAAAAAAAAAAAAAAAAAAAAAGGAGGATAAGACAAAAAGTGACCCTGGGCTACAGAAATGTATGGGAACCTTCAACTTATTTTCAGTGACAGAAGGATTCTTTTACTTTGTTTTCTACATCAAACAATTCCTCTATATTTAGAGTAGGATCCATTTAGAACCAGAATGGCACATTGGTGTACAACACTCACAAGCTCTGTCCACTCCCCTTGTTTCAGCTACAGTATCATCATAAGAACACATCAGAGGTCATGGAAAAGATCCATGGGCAAGAAAGTCAGTGCCTTCTACTCTCAGGGGGTAAAAAGGATTTAAAAGAGAATTTAAGAGAAAAAAAACAATGCTAAGTTTAACTGTCATCCTACAGTGCCAACACCATTTATTTGAACATGGAGTAGAAATAATGCCCTGTTGCTTGTAAAACTAATAGTTCTACTAGTTCAAATCTGTGTTTCCATTCCTTGACTAGTGTATTGGGGCTGTCCCCAGCACTCACTATCCATGACTCAATGGAGGCCAATCTGTCCAAGTAATGAAGAAAACATTAGATCTCAGTATAGGTGAGAAAAAGTTTCTTATGATAAGCCTGCAGCTAACAAGATTTGGGCAATTATGAAATGAAATTAAATGGAAAAAAACCAAACCAAACCAAAACCAAAACAAACCCAAACCCTAAAATACCCCAAAGAACCCTAATGCTCTTCAGAAAGGTATTTACAAACTCCAGGAGCAAATACAGCAAAAGCACTTCAGCCATGTTCATATAAAATTTATCAGAGAGAAAGACCAAAGTTTGCCTAATTTGTTAGGTTTTGAAAAACAACTGCAAGAAATCCTTAGCCAAAATAATCAGTGGGAACAGATGCTCCACCTCCAGAGACATAAAAGAGGAGATATAGAGAAATATACACAGGCACTATTTCTCTCCCCTGACTCAAAGGAAATAAAAATAAATAGGAGTGTCAGCTTCTTCAGGTCCATTTTTTCCCTTGACAAATTTCTGCAGCAGCAGAAGCCCAGAAAGGGTCACTGGAGTGTCCTGATATACCTTATAGGAAACTTGGGAATACCTGCTCTTTGACAATGGATCTTGGTGTGCAACTTTATCTCTAGACAGACAGTCATGGAGGGTGCCTGGAAGGAGACCTCAAAGGCTTCATGATAGGTGCAGTTTATTAGAGCTCCACAATTGGTTTATAATTCAAAGAATCTAGTGAATAAGCTTGAGATTAAATAAAACTCATGAGGCACTATTTGTTCGTTTGGCAGATGAACACAAGGAGGTGAGATCAACTTTGTACTGTTGAACCACCAGCCAAGTCTCTGGTACTGTTTTAAACATGCCAGGCCCCTGGAGGCTACTGAAGCCAGAATCTGTGAAGGCTGAGGGTGTGTGACACTCACACCAGGAGCTAGGGTGAGCTAGGTCATCACACTGAGAGTCCAGGGACTTTACAGGAGCAGGGGACTGGCCCAGTTGGGACTGATGCCAACACAAACTGCTGTGGGACAGAAGACATTGGCTCAGTGGCACTGTGAGACACCTGTCTGAGCCACTGGAATGTTGAAAGTACCATCAAGCTACACCTCATTGCCTTAATTCTGTTTTTTTTCCATTTTTCTTACTGCCTTAAGAAGAGTCTGAAAGGCTATGTGTTTCCTGTGAGTGGGGTGGGGTGCTACTTCATATTCAGGTTCCCTTTTTTAGTAGTAGATGCAACCAGTTCTGCGGGGCCAAGACCACTTTGTAGAGCAAAGCAGGTGGCAATTGTTCTCTCTGTCTCCCACCTCACCCCATGGGGGCTTGGCAGTGGGGATAAAATAAGGCATTGCTTTTCGCAGGTTAGGATTTACATTAAACTAAAGCTGAGAACTACTACATTAACTGATGTGACAGACATGCCTCCAGAGCTGTAGGAAGCAAGATGTTTGTCACCAGTGAGATTACCAGACCTGCTGAGACACACAGAAAATTTGCACTCTAGGTCCTGGGGGTAAAAATGATGAGGATGGAGGTGATTTGGCTTGCCATGCCTGCCCAGAACCATCAGGCTGCAACAGAACCCAGGACAGGCAGTGCTTTGGGCCTGGCAACCAGGGGTAACTCCAAACTAAAGAAAACAGAATTCTTGTAGAAAGCACAAAAAGAATATGTATGAAAAAGTGGTACAGTGAGGTTAGTGCTACTGTTGTGTAACAAAGAAAGAGTTGTCAAAGAGAAACTATTTTTCTTATGGTGTCCTTGGTGATATTTTGGAGTACAGCACCTGGGGTCCAGCCAGTAGTGAAGCAAGGACCAGAGGCAAGAAAAGGGACTTTACTCACAGCAAAATTTCTCAAGCCAAGTTGTTCAGAAATTTGCAGCCCCGCACAAGCAGCAAACACTAATACATCAGAACTAATTTGAAGCTGTTATCCCACAGATGCAAAACAAAAAAAGAAATAGAAAGTGTTACCAGTGTGAGCCCTGGGGAATTTGTGTTTGACTTGGCCCCAAAATCATGCTGTGAGGTTCTTGTTCTGACAGCATCAGCTGTGATCTTTTATTGAGAAGATCTATGCAGCCCTGAAAGTGAGGATTTGGCAATTAACAGGAATAAGATTGTCTACTGTGCTGCCTTGTTTAGACATTGTAGAAAATTATGTACACACCATGTGACAAAACAAGTATCCTGTTGGTAGAAAGAAGGTACTCAGAAGATGTCACTTTTAATGTTGTATATGTGAAATTTCCATTTTGGGGCTGATGTTTTTGTTCCTAGAAACGTGCAAGACTTAAACAAGCACAGAAGAATGAGATGCAGCCAGATAAAGAGCGAAGCAGCTCCATGTTCTAAGAATTTAGATAACATTTGACTCTCACTTTAATGTATAACATTTTCTCCACTTTTTTTGAAGTCTGGTCCCCCTCTTTAAATAGAATGTAATCTGTTTGAAAACATTAGCCACACCATGCCTTGTGTATTTACAGAAGTATGTCTAGTTTAGCATGTTTGAATAATTTGATTGTTGTTTGATTTTTGTGCAAGAACACGGTTGTGGGCAAGGTTTTCAAAAACAGGAATCCAAACGCAGGTTTCTGAGAGGCATCTATATTGGATCTCTATATATAAAACTACCAAATTCTAAATAAGGCTTTCTAGGTTTACCAATAAGATGCAATATAGCGTTGTTGAAAGTAGCATAGCTGCATTAGGAGTGTGTGTTCTTCTGGGTGGCTCCCTTCTGAACAGCACCATGCTGCTTCCAGGGGACACACTAACATGCATATCTTTACACAACCCTGTGTTATGCCACACACATGCATCCAAATGAGCTCTGCTTGACAATGTGACATCCAAGTTAGCAGGTCATGTTTGGTTTTACCATGCAAGTGTGAGGATTGTCACGTCTCTTATTGTCCTGGTTTTGGCTGGGACAGTTTGTTTATATCACAGCAGCAGGTACAGTGTTGTATTTTTGCATTCAGTAGGAGTGTGATGCTGGTGGATAAAGATGATGGGTAAGACATTGATGTTTTGGTAGTTGCTAAATAGTGTTTACCCTAAGTCAAAGATATTTGTTGTCTCATGTTAGTGAGGAGCTGCACAAAAAAGTTAGGAGAGAGTGTAGTTTGGACAGCTGACTGAAACTGTCCAAAGAGGTATTCCATATTACAGGGCAACATGCCCATTATCTAAACTGGGGGAATTACCTAGAAGGAATCAATCTCTGCTCAGGGATGGGCTGGGTATCCATCAGCAAATGGTGAGCCATTGCATTGTGCATCACTTGTTTCTCTTTGGTCCTGTTACTCTCTCTCCCTCTCCTTAAAATTATTATTATTATTATTATTGTTGTTGTTGTTGTTGTTGTTGTTAATAATAATTTGTTTCAATTATTAAATTTTTCTTAACCCATGGAGTTTACCTTTCTTTTCCAATTGTCCTCCCCTCTGGAGATGGGGAGGAAGTTGTGTGAGGGAGCAGCAGGAAGATCCAGTGATATTTGAGTTTTTTTACTGGCTGAGATTAAACCATAACACTTACTGTCACCACAGTGGAAATTTAGGACATGCCAGTGTTTTGTTCTTCATGGCTTGGTTCATATGAGTACTTTTTGAAAAGTTGTGGTACTGTTAATGCCCATGAGAGTGCTTACTCTATGAGTAACAGCTAGGAGGAATAGTATGGATAATGGTTAACTGCAGAAACAGCACTCTTTGTTTAGTTTCTTATCTGGGCTATTTTTGAACAACTGCTGTTTATTGTCATTATTGGGTTCAAAAATTGCATTCCTATGTTCACTTTCCAAAGAATAGAATAAATCAGGTCTGTCATTTGAAGTGGTGTATTTACAGCGGCATGTGGCTCTGGAGAATGGCTGCAACAAAAACCTGCAAGCAAAATCCCTAGTTGCCTTTGTCACCCAGGGGAACCAGAGAGGGGAGTAGCTTCTTCTCCATCCTATTTCACCTCCTTGTTTTATAAAATCATTTTGAAATGGAATATTAAACCTGGTGGTTGCTCTGCTTTAGGTCTAAGCCTGAGGGATTTCATATGGCCGTATTAGTAACTGAGTAATGCATCCACATTGGATATGTTTTGTCCCTGTCTCCTGTCTCTTTAGGAAGGCAGGAAGAGCCACTTGTCACTGCTTCATTATTTAATGGTAAAGGGGCAAATTCTAAATGCCAACTGGCACAGTTTGCATAGTTGTATAATTTGTGATGCACATGTGGGAAACTGAAGAGATAGCTACATTCAATATGAACAGGAGAAAAGCATCCAGTTTGCAATCTCTGCCACAGAGCATGGCTGCCCATGCTTAGTTTATCACACTGCACATATTTTTTACTTTCCCAAACTCTAATTCTCGAGGTTTGGTGGTTTTTTTTGTTTGTTTGTTTTGTGGGGGGTTTTATTTGTTTGTTTGGTTGGTTTGGTTTGGTTTTTTTGTTTGTTTGTTTGTTTGTTTGGTTTGGTTTTGTTGTTGTTGTTGTTGTTGTTGTTGGGGTTTTTTGTTTGTTTGGTTTTGGTTTTTTTGTGGTTTTGAGGTTTTTTTTAGAGATACCTATTGCTATTAGTGCTTAACTTTTCTAATCAAACTATCTTCATTACTGGCAACATCACCAGAACAAAAACCAGGTGACTGCAGATTTGCGTAGATCTACATATGCTTAGTGATGGCTAAACCACTGTGCAAAAACATATTGGATCATATACAAAAGACAAATGGAAATACATAAATGCTTCATGATTTAAATTTGTTTCTTATATGTATGTATTCTCCTTACTCCTGCCTGTCAATTTTGCTTTGTCCCTTCCAGCAGATTTTCATTGTAGTGTCACATCACCCTGAAAAAGTTCCACTTGATGAACAACCACACAGCCACATCTCCTCCCCTAAGTTAATTACAGTTCCCTAAATTCAAGATACCTTCTCAGTTAGAAAATCAGGAATTTCAGCCCATTCCTAAAATAAACCAGCTTTGAGCTCTGTACATCTTGGCCAGATACAAACACAGATAACACTAGATTCTAAGTCTACGTGTTTCCAATAGCTTTCTTAAATAAGAACCATCTGGCTTAAACAACATGAAGCACTGGTGCCAGCATTGCTAGGAGGGGTTTGGCAGGAACTCTTGTCTCTGTTCTTGGAGGTGTCATGGGCTGCAGACCACGATTTATGTTATCATGTAAAGAGCTCTGGCCTGCCACATGGTTTATTTGTGCAGTTTTCTGTTACATACTTTTATTTATGGTGATGTTTTTTCTAGGTGAGGAACTGAGCGAAAGATGAAGCAGATTTTAGTTAAGCATCTCCAGTGTGTGTGCATAACTGAGCAGTGATACCTTTGTCTATATAGCTGCATGTCCTCAGAGGTAACTTGACCTCAGGTGATTCCCTTCCTAAATGACTATGGTCTGGGAGAAAATGATGTTGAAGGGGCTGCAGGATCAGTGCTTAAGGTAGATCTCACTTGCCATCATCAGAGTTGAAGCACTCTCACAGACAATGAAGATTTAATTTCATCTCCAGCACCTCTTGTGGAATAATTTTAAAATTCACTTAGTTTAATACATGTTCATGTGTATCTGAATTTCACCCTTAAGTAGGAGTAATGTTCAGGAGTCATTCCCATTAAAACTATATGCCTATCTCTAGAATATAAAATACATACTCAGAAAGGAGTATGAAGTTAGGTTTGTTAGACTATTGGTCCAGTTGAAATTATTTCTGGCAGACTTTGATTTCCAGATTACAATCCATACATTATTCCACTGTACTGTACAGGAGTAGCAGTCAGGGTAGTAGCACACAGAACTATTTATCAGGATGAATGTAATCAAGTCTTGAAGCAAAAAGCAAAAGCAAGGTGAAAAAACCCCCATCCAATAGAGCAATACCGACTAGGATTGTTATTTACGGAAAAGATATGAGAAATTGCAAAAAGCATGAAAGAACAATTATTATTTTCTCCTGGTACAAGTAATAGTTTTATCTGATCTGCTGTCAGAAAATGTTTCCCAAACTAATTTTATTTAAAGAGTCTCTGAAATGGCAAATTGTCTAATAATCAAGTAATTTCATTAATTAATTTACCTTGATTAGCACGGTACTTTTCAAAAAGTGCTAATCAGTTTTAACTTCTAGCAAACTGAAAGCACCACAGAAAGTGCTGTCACAATCTTAAACTGCTAATCAATTTTGAAAATCTAAATCAGCATGCATTTTTATACTGTTCTTTTTCAGTCACTGGATGGAATGTCTTTCTTGACCTTGAACTGCAAGAAAAGCATTTTCATGAAAAATAAGGGACAAGATGCCACACTTTGGCATTGTAGTTTTTTGTTAAAATACTGAATATGTAAGAGTAATGAAGAGCAAAAACGTGTTTAGTAAGTAAGGTGATCATAAGGTAACATATTTTTTTTCATCCAAAGAGTATTTTTACAAGTAAGGACCCGGTGCTCCTTAAGCATATTGTGCAAACTGCTGGGTATGTTATAGTAACAGCTTTTCTGAAAAGCTGCAGCAAGAAAAAAATATTTGATGATATCAATACAATAAGTTCCTTATGTTTTGTAAGAATATAAATATAAAAAAATACCATGATCTAATTGATAGTGCAAGCACATAAGAGTTTTCTATGTTATTATGCACCTCTTATTATCCACGTTGTCACAAATAAACCAATAATAGGTCTTTAGACAGCATGACAGTACCTGGAAACCATTAATTTTCTGTAAAGAAGAAAATCCCAATCCTAAATTACTTGATATAATGCATTGCACTATACCTACACATACTTTTTTTCTCTGTGTGTTTCTGAAAGAGGCACATAAAACTAGCTAACAGAAGGCAGGACATCATACACTGTGACATATGACACATTGTCAGATATCTGACCAAAAAACCCTGTCTCAGTCTGGACACAATTCTTTAGACTGGAAAGAAAACGGCACAAGATGGGCCAAGTTCTTTCTAGAACGCCCATGGAAAAGCTCAGAATATCCTTTTTAGGTTATATTGCTTTGTGGATGAGAAATCCTCATTTGACTGACTGCATGTAGAACCTAGGGAGTCTCCTCAGCTAGGAGTTTGTAGTTAAGTGAATGTACAGATTTCTCCCCTGAGAGGTCCAGTGATGATTGAGCACCTTCCGGATCCTTGCTTGGATCTGTGTTGGTTTGTGTCCCTTTGAGCCAGTACTCACATTGGGGGCCTGTGTACTGGGGAGCAGTCCCAAGATATTCCCATTGCTCCCAGCTATGACTTTCCAATAGGGCATTTTCATGTCCATTTCCTCAGGCATGTTGTCCTCCTGCTTGAACAACACCTGAGTGCTCTGCCTTGACTGGTTCATATGTAACCTACCTGATCTGTATTAATCCAAGGCCTTTCTCTTGGTTCTTCAGTTCCTATATGCACAGTGTGATTTTTTCAATATCCCCACTCAATAAAGAATTTCTTACTAATTTCTGTTTGGCTGGCCACATTGAGTCTGAGCTGTCTGCCCCTGTGCCACTTCCATTTACTGGAGACAAATACAGCCTAAGAAAATACAAACTGAAAAGCTTTCTTCTAATGCTATTTTTGTGGGTTTATACCTTCCCATCATGTGCTATTTTCTGGACCCTCAGATTTGAGCTCTATTATAGCTTGAGCAGCAGAAGTCATAAGAACTTGTGGATCTTTCACATTCATCAACACAAAAAAGAAATTGTCTGTCCTTCATATAGTAAAAGCAATGTGATTTTCAACTTCCCAAACATTGATAAAGGTCAAGAAAATATAGTATAGAAGACATTAGAAGGACTCAGTTGTTTATTAGCAACTGTATGGAACATGTAAAAAGCACTGGTAATCTGAAATACTGGAATAATAGATATTTGATGCTCACAAAGTGAGTGCAAACATACTAATAAGATTTTCAGCAAAACACGATCCACTACTATGGTGTCAGACAAATGTCAGGACTCATTGATTCTTCAAGACTAGAAAGATCAGTAATGAAGGAAACCACACAGACTCAGTAGTGCCCCTAATGGCTCAAAATGCTAGGTAAAACTCTGGATGATATTCCATTGGGTGAAAAAATTTAGGTGGAATCAGTCTGGTCTTTGATGTGAGCCTGTGTATTTAACTGAAAAAGTCCTATTTCCCTCAGAAAAGCAGAGGTAGAACAACACAGAAATATGACTGAATTCCCAAGATTATCTCATCTAGCATTCAGTACCTCCCCATCATGCCTGTCCCTTAGGCCATGCTCTCAGTGCCTACCTAGGCTGTGTCTCATTCATCCTCCTTGTCCATTTCCTCAGGCACGTTGTCCTCCTGCTTGAACAACACCTGAGTGCTCTGCCTTGACTGGTTCATATGTAACCTACCTGATCTGTATTAATCCTTGAGACATTCTTATTGTCTCCTACCATTAACATGCAAAACCGTAACCAACTGAAATCAGCTCATCAACCAAGTGCCTTGTGTGTCTGTCTAAGTTTAGAGGAACTTAGGAAATTTGTTGGACTAGAAACTGAAGAAGGAGACAAGCTTCCTTTAATTTCAAAACAAATTTTAATTAGGGTATGATAAATGGAAGGATAACAGTTCTTAGCAATAATATATACCTATATATGTATTCAAGATAAACAAAACAACCAGGACTAGACGAGTAAAAACCCCTGAACCAAACCCTTCCCCCACAGTCTCTGGCTCTGTTGGGAGCAGTAGTATTTATGGATCATAGGTGACGATGTTGCTCCTCGGCCGGTGCTGAGCTGCCCCCGGGGGATTGGTGGAAAAAGCTTTGGTGTCTCTCCGAGGCTGTCGAATCCCTCTGTGGGGGTCAGTGGGAAGAAAACCGCTCAGGAAGGGAAAAAACCAAAAAGGCTGGGATCTTCTTTCCTCGGCTTGTGGTCTATTGGCCTCTGGGCTGGAGCCTCCGATGTAAAGGCCCCTCACATTTGGGCCTGCCGCTGCTGGGCTCCCTCAGAAAAGCCCGATGTAAGGGCCCCGGCTAGTGATGTCTTCTCTCTCTCTTGGGCACAAGGAACTCTGCAAATCTAGGGATTGGGGAAAAACGTGAGGAAAACAAGGAAAGAAACCAAACTCAGGCAGAGTCTCTACCCTGCAAACTGAAACCCCAGAGTGTCTCCTTCCCTCACCCCAGTGAATTACCAGTCACCAGGTAACGCTTTGCTTCTTTTGTCAGAGGCAATGGATGAAGACAGGCCTATTCGCCCCTCATTCTGGTGTTAGGGGAAAGAAAAATTCCACTAGATTCTAAAAGTATAACAGTGTCCCTTCATTTTGGATAGTAGTTGAATGCCTACATATAGAGTAAAGGTCACCTTTCTTCATAAGGGACAGTATGTGTGTATTATGCTTATTTTAATTGAAGGGCATCAGTTTCCTTGTCCTACTCTATTTCAGTGGGTGAGTGGGATTCCTCTTGTATCTAAGCTCAGAAGAACTTTCAGGGTGCAACTCATCTGATTATTCAGGTATCTAACCTAGGATGAGACGACTTATATGCCAAAATTTTTACAACAGGAACCTTGGGTGACCCACTTAGACATAAACAGCTGTATAAATTTGGCCAGAATAACTCATTCAGTGGCAGTCTGAGGAGACTACCTCAGGCTGAGGTGAAACATAGAGGTAACACAGGGTAACTCAGGATATAGTTTTGCCATGAGGTCTAAGGAAATGTTGAACTTTGAAGATATACCATCAGTGTTACGCCAAGAAATTGGAGGCTTGAAGAAGCACTTAGTCCTGGAAGGCTATTAAACATGGGTTATGTCAGGAAATGGATGTGTGGAAAAATACATGCCTGGCACAAGTGTTGACTCCCAAAGTTCTCTGCTCTGCCCACGGACTGAGATTATAAGATTAAGTGCATTCACTTCCCTTAACAGCATGATGAAAATTACATCCAGTGATATATCTGGAACCAGGTTAATCATAATTAGGCTATTGGTCCTAGAAGTAAAAATAGAAGCATTGTGTGTATTTGAAAGATGGGACAGAGGAAAAGAAAATGGAAGAAAGAAATTAAACTGAACTGAGTTGAGGGAGGTTGAAAAAGGATTTACAGAAGACTGGAATGGAAGCAGAGGAGACAGGAATTCAAGAGAATGTACAATACAAAAGCATGGTCATACTAGATATGTGCCAGTGCCCTGGATGCTTAGCATCTTGTTTCTCCTAGAAACCAGGATTAGATGTTTCAGAGGATGGTACATGAAATCCACCTGTTGAAAACCTAGGATGTAATCAGCCTATAAAGGAGGCTTCCTCTTAACTTGTTGAAGTTAAGAGATTATTTGAAGAATGAAAGATGGATGAAAAATGAGGTGAAAATAAAAATACAAGGTGGAGTTAGTGGAAAGAGTGAGGAGAAGAACAAACAGGGATATAAAAGGAGCTCAGAGAGTCCTAATTTATTTTCCCCTGGTGCTGTGTTGAAGAGATGATCCTATTTAAAGTCTTCATGTTGGGGTCCTGTACAACATATAGGAGGGCACACTCTGTTTGATGAGAATGCTTTGTGTAGTTTTATGTGGTGCTTGCCAATGTTGCAGGATTTCTAAGTTAACCAGTTTGTTCTTCCTTGTAGTTCAATTTATATAAGAGAATTTAGCTCCTTTTGAATTGGAATGGTTTTATGATTCACTCCTTAATCCTCACAAAATCTTTCAAAAAATGTTTTCTGTCCCTTCCTTATATCTTCTCTGCTTCTTATTAAAAGTAATCTGAAATACATTGACATGGCTATACCCAAGTTGCTCATTGTCCTTTAAAGCTCTTACTTCAAGTCTGTATACTTGCAGAATTTATATTAAATACTTACTCTGGTGTATGCTGTCAGGGCAGGAAACTTTCTCAACCAATATGCGCTATGAATAGACAGAAATTCCACCATAAGGAGCAGTTGTCCTGAGGCAGCTCCAGAAGGAGTCTTAGCTCAGGCAACCCAACCTTTCCTTAAAGCTTTGTCATGGAGGCGGAGCCTGTTCAGGGCCACACCTCCCCAGAGAGCAACACAGATGCTGCAGTTTCTGCTTACTTAGCCAGTACTGCTCATGGTACCTGAAATAAGATACACAGAGCTCAGAACTCTGAAACTGCAGGAACTGTGTTCAAGTATTTGTACCTTAGTAATTTAAGACCATGCAAAACCCAAGAGCCCCCAAAGAGCAATCTCTTCCAGGTAAGTTCCTCTCATGATAGCCCAAGCACCAGAATATAAGGGAAGTGACAACCAGACCAGTCCTTGTGCAACTCTGCATGTCAGGAACTTCTTGAGGAGGAAGGGTACTGGGGAAGAGAAGCTGCCTAACAGCTTTCAAAGAGAAGGGAGCATATTTGAATGGTTTAGTAAAAATATACCATCTCCTTGCAGGGTATTGAAACTGATCAGCGGTACCTGTGATCAATATATCAGAGCTGACTGATGTGCCAGTAGTCTCAGCCTGTTGGCATGTATAATTTGTTTGTTTGTTTGTTTATGGTTGTCACTCCAGCTGGAAATTGGATATGAGACCTACTAAATTTACAGCATTGCTATCTTGCTGTGGACATAAGCTTTGAAACATGCCTTGGATAAAAACTTACTACACAGGAGGAAATGGTTCCTGTAAACCTCTTATATGACCCAGGTTGCTTCAGTTTTCACATCATCATTGTATCCAGTAGTACAAACTTTATTTTCAAGGCAGTAACTGGAATACCATCATGTTAGGGAATCCGATTCAAGAAAGCATGCAATTTTCTCATCTTCAGAAAAATAAAGTCCTTGAAAGACAAGGTGAAAAAGAGTAGCTGGCCAAAATCCCCATGTTGCCACAGTGGACTCATCTTTTACAGTGCTGATTTAAATGGCATGCCTCTTTTCATATTGTGTTAGTTTTTCAATTTATGCCCCTCCTTGAGTTCAACTTCTGGGACTTTGCAATTTATAGGCCAGTGCTCTGCTTTTTTGTTTCTAGTCTTGTGTTGCTCACTTTGCCCAAGCCTGTAAAACTAGATGTCTATCTTGCCTTGACAAATTTGTTCAGTGTCAGCAGGGAAAAATGACAGAAAAATCATAAAGGAAAAAAAATGCACAAAGACATGAAAATAGTTACTCCTCAGGCATAGCTAAGTCAGATCTAGGCTCAGTGATTGTTTAAGGCATGGCTACGGCTGTTTGTGCTTTGGGAAGGAAAGTGAAGTAATACTGGAGGAATTTGAATATGCTACAGAGAAATCAGACTTATTTGCCATGCACCTGATAGACCCCCTCGTCACATGCATGTCTGAGAGTAACAGATTGCTTTTTCTCTGAGATTCAGATTGGAAATGCTTGGCAAATGAAATAAAGAAATTAATGTTTTCTAAAAATAGTAAATTTTTTTTCTGTCATAAACAAAGATTTATGTGACCCAAATTAATAGCAATATGGTTTACATTTTCTGATCTGACTGCTGTGTGTATCTCATCAATTGATGTCTTTATACATAGGACACAAAAAATAAAAATGCAAGAGTAGCATTTTTCAGAGGACGAAAGAAAGAGTTCAGTGTTTCTAGAAAAGAAACTTGTACTTTGTACAAGGAAGTGGAAGAGCTAGGGGATAGAATGAGGGATGCTGTGTACCATCTTTCTTCCTCCTGAAGTGAGTTGTGAACTTTTGTGTCTGGTTTAAGTTAAACACTGGAGATGTATTAGCCTCTCATGAAACTGGATTAAAAAAAAGTGCTTTTGTAAAATAGGTGGCAAGCCAAGACACAAAACCCCTCCACACTCAAGCCTTGACAGGCTTCCTGTGTAATAATGAGCATGTCACTTTGGGACTCATCCCAGCTGCCTTCATCCTCATAAAGTTAGTCATTGCCCTGAAACTAAAGGAGAGATAAAGGCATGTCCAATAAGCAATTAATTCCTCTGAACTGAGAAAACTCCAAAAGTCAGGATGATCTGTCCAGCAGACAATTTGGCAGCTGCAGCCTGGCACCCGGCTAGCCCCCACTGCGCTCTGTCTGCACCAAGCAGGCAGCTGGCCAGCGCTCCGTCCTGCCTGGGATGGGACTATCTGCACAGGCTGGCAGCTCCTTGGGGCAGGCTCTGTCTCTAGCAGCCTGCTCACATAGCGTCGGGTTCTAACAGTGCCCTGGATGTCCTGTGAGACTGCTAAGCAATTCTGCAGTAATAAGTGAATAATAGCAGTGGACAGTTGCTTTGGCCTTGTTAAACTTCAGGTTTTATAGCAGGAGGTGTCTCAGTGCAGAGAACTGCATTCTAACAAATGTGAACAGCCCTTCTAACAAAGCATCCTATGTTTAGTGTCTCAACTTCTGAAGTTTACAAATCCAGTGGTAATAAAATGAGGAAAGCTGGCCCCACCAAGTGAAATATGTATTGCCCTCTGACTTCTTTTACTTTTCATGGTTGGAAGCTTAGTGTAATTTATCTGACAAGGTAAAATTTTCCAGATCTCTGTTCTACTGGTTTCTCCAGTGATCCTGATGGCATCCACAAAAGTGCACTAAGAGTACAGTGTGCCTGATCACATCCGGAGGGCTTTCATGGACTGTTCAATTACACTGAAAAGTCCCACAGGAGTGGTTTAATTAAACTGAAATGTATCTTTGCATTTAACAGCTTCTCCTGCTCCACACATACACTTTCCCCCTACCACTGAGCCTCCTGGATATTTAAGCCAGGAAAGGCTGCTTTGAGGCAAGAGGTGTGCTCCCAAGGGCATGGTTTACACACAACACCTTATCTGAGGGAGAGTGGCCAGTGGAGGTTGTCATGTATCATCTGTGCTCTGATACTTAAAACCACATGCACATTCCTGGCTTGTCACAAGAACAAAGCAACACCTGCTCACAGAGAACACCATGGTGGTGGCTTCAGCTAATGTTACTCAGCAGCCGGGGTAGGGAGTGGAGCACTGGCCAGCAGTGGGTGGTGAAGGCTCACCTGGCAAGTGGAGCAGACAGACTACTCCAGCTTGAGAGCACAGCTCCAAGGACATCCGTGTGATGCTCAGAGCACAGCCCCAGCTTCAGCCCAGTCTTCCTATGGGTCCTTAGATAAAGCTCACTTGCCACATCTCCCCAGTTGCAAAAGAGGATGACAAGTTTCATTCTTCCTTTCCTGCCCATTTTCTCTGTCTGCCTTGCTAACCCATCATCCTATCATGGTTTAACAGGCACAGCGCAGCACTGATGGGGTCTCCATTTCAAATGAGGAGAATTACAGTTTGATACAGCCCCATTGCTTTAACCTGACTAGTCCCTACTCTTAGGGGTCAGATTCACCAAAACCCTATTTCCATCTCTGGTACAGACTAATTTGGAGTGAGCATAGCTCTCTTTCAAATCTGACACAGATCACAAGCCAGGTGATTTTGTCAGGCTCAGCCTAAGCCCTCATGGAGTCTCCTCCCAGGAAAGTCATGACAGCATACCGTTGGTTCAATGTGTATTGATGGCACTCTATGTTTAGCAAACTCAAGATACCAGAGCAGCAGAAGGTTTTCAGATCAGGCTACTCCAGCAGCACCTTGAGGGGAAATGTGCCCTGCTTCTCTGTGCCTCCACATACTTAATTCTTGTTAGCGGGGCCCACTTTTCATGGGCAGAACGAAGGCACAAAAACTGGGCTGAGAAGAAGTGTTTGCCCCTATCACAGAGGTTCTGACCCCAGACATTGATCTTGAGCTGGCATTGACATTTTCAAACCCTTCTCATAGAAGTTCATATTCACTCCATTTATTTCCTGCCTCCATTCTTAAAGAAGTCAAATTTTGCAGAAATAAAAGAAGGACATTGAGAATGGATGCACGTTTCATTTACTCTAATTATGCATAGTGAAAAGTTTCCATTTCAACAAATTGCATTGATATTCTGCTGTGAACTTGACTGGGGGGAAAAAATCACTAAAGGAGATTTTTGCCAGTCAATTAATCTTAACTAAAAAAACCCTTTTGTGTATTTAAGCATATTTCGTTCTTCACTTTAATTTCCTTCCCTTCTCTCTATGACTGCAACAATGATAAAACATCTCTCTGGATCACTCTGAGATCCTGGGGTGGTTGTAGTACCTGAAGTACCTCTGATACACGAGCTAGTGTTATTTTATGGATTAACTCCAAATAGCAGAATATCATGTGTCAATATTGCACTGGACTTTGTGTTGTATGTAAACAGGCGACCTCTTAGTCCTCTGAGGGAAATACTAATTTCTTTCACAGATGTGGTTAAATCTTTCAATATTTCGTGACTTCTGTCACTAATGCACTTAGACTCTACATGATCTTTACAAACAGTGTTCATAAAACTTACATATACAGGGATTTAATGGATCTGAAAGCAAGCTCAAGAATCATAATGTGAAACAATGAATAATTTATTAAAAAATAAAGAAAACTGAAAGAAAAAAGAGATTAATATTTTTTACTTACAAACCCTATGAACATTGTTCTCTTGGAGGCAGAAACTTAAATTCTGCTCAGACCTTCTTTATCACTACCAACAATAGACGAATTGAAAATAACAGAAGTATATTTTTGCAAGTGTTATTATCCTTGCTTTTTTCTCAAGGAAAAAAAAAAAAAAAAAAAAAAGAAAAAGCCTACCAAACCCCCAAAACAACAGCCAAAATCAAGTCTTCACTAATCCTACTGTAGTAAGTGGCTGTGCCATGACAAATGCAGTGTTGTCATGAAAAATGACACAGTGAATAACTTTCTGCATTCCTGCATATGATAAATGCTTCTTATTCTTGATTCAAAGTTTTAAATTTAATCGGTGGCTTAAGGAGGATAAACTCTAATAACATTTTATTGTTTAATAGTCTAAACATCAGAAATACAAAATTAAAATTACACCAGAAAACATTGCAATCACTGTAAAATGCAGTCAGAGAAAATAATATGACTTGAACTTGGTCCGTACATATAATCATTGTTCTCTGAAATTCTTGACCAAGAAACTGGACAGAACATCCCTCCAAATATATGAGCAAGACATGTCCCTGAATTGTATAGATACAAATCTGAGATGAGTTTGAGAAATTTGTCTATAGTATCAGTAGGCATTCATTCTTTTGAGCTACAGTATGCTGTAAAGCTACTCTTTCTGTTCAGCACAGGCTCAAGTCAGCCTGCCCTGTGAACTCTGACCCACCAATGAGTGCACACCATCCTCACCTCTCCTGTAGCAAAGAGAACTCCATGGTGTGTTCCTCCATGTTGAATTTAAATACTTTCATCTGCCTTCCTCATCAGGTTGGGGACACCTCTCTGGCAGGTGGCAAACTGTTGTCCTGTGTCTGTCTTCTCATGGTGTTCATGTTTATACTAGCTGCATCAAATAAGAATATTTTTCCTCTTCCTCATTATTATTATGTTTTTTTTTGTTTTTTTTTGTTTTTTTTTTTTTTATTTCTTCCTTTCTCTTCTGCTTCTGAAATAAGGTAACAACAACTGATCCCTTCAGACCCTGCGATCCCAATATTGGATAAGATGTATCGATACATGAGCCAAGGCTTCCCTTTGACAGCTAACTTTAATTGGTTTGTTTCTATTTCTTTCATGTAGGAATACAAGCTGCCCAAAACCCCACAGCACTAGCTCTTCCCCCCACCAGGTCACTGACTCCAAGGGAAGCAACAAGAGAGATTTTGCTTCAGATTTTACAGATCAGTATTATAACATTCAAAGCACAACCCTTGCAACCTCACTAGAGGCATGTTTATGTGCTTTCCAAGGGAATATCACTGAATTCAGAATTGGTTCTCAGCCATCCCCTTCTTCTGATACTATTAGCAAAGTGGAGCCAATAAACAGATTTACTAACTTGAAGCTACTGAAAGGGTTTAGGGGCATATTTGAAATTGTATCCTATTGTTGACTTTTGGTTTTTGTTTTTGATGTTTCTTGTGCTGGAACACAATAGTGCACTACTATAAATTGCCACAGCTACTAAGGTAGACACTAAAATATTCCACACTGTAGTATATGAATCCATCACTATGCTTTCATCCACATCGAACAAAAGATGGAGATTCTCCTTGGTCCTTCTTTTGTTGCTAATGTATTTATAGTTTTGTCGTCTTTTACAGCAGTGGCCAGATTAAGTTGTACCTGGGCTTTAGCCCTCTTAATTTTCTTCCTGCATAACATGAAAACATCCTTGTAGTCTTCCTAAGCGGCTTCTCCTTCTTCCAGAGGTGATAAATGCTTTTTTTCTCACTGCGCTTCCAAAAACTCTCTGTTCAGCCAAACTAGTCTTCTCCCCTGCTGGCTTGTCTTTCAGTATACGAGGATGGCCTTTCAGATCTCCTTGTGAAAGCACAGCAAGCCTTCCTGGATTACTTTGAGCTTCAGTACAGCCTCCCAAGAGACTCTGCTTTCCAGAAGCTCAAGGCGGCAGTTCTGCTGACCTCTTTCCTTACTTCTTGAAGAACTGAACACTCATTTTGTGATCTCTGTTCCCAAGACGTCTCCCGCCACCACATCACCCCTGAGTTATTCTCTGTTCATGAACAGCAAGTCCAGTGGGGCATGTCCCCTGGCTGACTCCTGCACCAACTAAACATGATTAAGGTGAGAGTTGTATGCCACTAATCTGATTTCTAAAGCCCTCTGAAATCAAGAGACACTCTTTCACAACCTTCTTTGTGCCTTTGGGCCAGGTCCTCAGTGAAAATGGGAGAGATAGCAGGGCAGAATTCTCTCATTGGGTTAACAATGAGGAAAAGTATTAATAAATTGGTGTAGAAAAAGATAAAAAAGCTAAGAAATAGATACTGCAAGATCATCTGATAGAAAATACTAAGTGAAACAGGAAAAGTCCTTATGGCCCAGGGTGGAAAAAGTGAAATGTTTTCTAAGAGTCTCTGCACTATTTCTTTGTATCAAACTAATAAAGAACCACTCTGGGTGTTACATAGAAAAGCATAGTATTTGAAGCAAAATGAGAAGTTTCATAGGGTAAAGCTGTACAACATTTGTCAGTTAAAATTTTTTGAGGACCAGAAATGCAGCTTTGTTTTTTCCTGAAATATTTAATTAATTAATTTCCTTTTCATTGAATTGCTCTTTTCCACTGAAAGAAAACAAGAGGGGAAAAAAATGTTTTGTTATGACATTTTCCAAGTGAGATTATCCAATTTTCAATCAAGATTTTAATTTTGAACTTCTCTTTTTGTGGGAGGAGGAAGGAAAGTGAAAATCTTTCAAAACTGTTGCAAGTGGAAAGAGCTGTTTCAAGTCAAGTTGAATGCACTTCTTTAATATTTTTTTTTAATGAAAACTTGTTTTTCAATCCAGCAAACTTCCTTTTTTTAACACTTCCTTTTTTTCTTCCTATTTGTTCTGAGTTTATTTTCATTTTTGTCTTTCTGGAGCTGCCAAGAACATCGTCGAAAAGATTTTATATTTTCGTACACTACAAAATGCTCTTGGAAGAGGACTCCAGTGATTTTATGTGAACTCTGCAATTGGTAAACAAGAATGAACAGAAGCATTTACAATGACAATGTCCCAAATTATTTTGACTCCACAGTCACTGTAACCTGATAACATGTTTAGGATTAAATAAAACATCTGACGTTGCTGTATCTCATGAACAGCAGCACAAACCACATGCTGCCCTGCTACATGGTATTTTCACTTGGGTTTACATTCCTGCATAAGGGCCAAATGAGCCCTTGGACTTCATGGCTTTTTTCTTTCTCAACTGAGAAATACAATTTTATGATTGCAACCATGAAAAAACTTTACATTGCTGTGTTTAAAGTGGAAAACTTGCTGGCTTTGCTACATGAGAGCAGACAGCTAAGTAGTACCTCAAAGTGCTGAATATGAGCAAAGAATAATTCTAGCAACATGGTGTGTGCTGCAACAGTCAGGGTGTGTCAGCATTTCAGTGTAAAATCGGTGGACCAAATTCTGATGACATCATTGAGGAACTCAATGATTTTGTCCTCCACGAAATATTCTCCCTGAATTTTATACTCTTGACTTCCTCAATCAAAAATTAAGAAATGATTTACAGATTTGGACTTTTGTGCTTATTACTCATTCTGAACTTCAGTTAAAAGATTTGTTTTGAAGTATCTTAAGAAGGAGAATACATTTCTCTCTAGCCATGCATCTTTCCCACTGAAAAAAAAATATGATTTCAGATGCAAAAGGGTTTCCTTGGCCTTATTAGATGGTAAATCCAGGAGAAAACAGCTGGTAGTATTTGTCCTGTAATTTAGAATGCTAATTTATTTGTAGTGCATACTAGTAGCTCTAAGGTAAATGTAAAAACAAATAGACAAACAACATGCTTCCCCCCCAAAAAAACCCTAAAATTGCATAGACATGGTTGAACTGAAAAGAGAAGGGAGGTGAGATGAATTGAAGGCAGGGGAGAGGAAAGGGTTAGCAACAAACTAAGAAGATAATTTTAAAATATTCTTTAAAGATAAGACATAGAAATATAAAAGTAGCTGAGCTGGCCCAGACTAAAGTTACACACATCTCAGTGTCCTGCCTCTTAGTATGTCCTGAGCCAAACAGACAAAGTGCAGGAGCAGGGGAAGTGTGCACAATGCTTTGCAGAAGCACTCTCTCAACTTCATACAGGTGGCCAAAAGGCAATTAAAAGAATACCTAAGTGAATTCAATAAAATAATCATATTTCCCTCAGTGATGAAAGACCATCCTTGAGATGCCACTGGGACCTGCTGTGGGGTAGGAAGTATGTAATGTTTTTGGTTGTTTTGGCTATAAGCAAGTGATAGACTCCTAGCACCCAGTGAAATCAGAGGAGATCAGTACTTGCAGAAAAGGATGTAAAAGGGAAAAAACAGGATTATACGATTCTGCAAGAGTGGCATAGAAAGATCTGAGACAAGAAAACAGCAAGCATTTGGTCATAGTGGGAAGAGGAAGAGCTATGGAGTTATGTGAGATATGAACTGGAAAGAAGGAGGGCAAATGAAACCAGTTGTGAACGGAGAAGAAAGAACTGACGGAGGAGAAAACTTGAAATGATACAGAATAACATGTGGGAAGGTAAAAGTAAAATGAAAATTTCATATGTAAGGTAAGTTTACTAGAGAAGAGCTGATAAACAATAGAAATCTTGTGAGACTGGAGACATCCAATTACCAAGTCCTTCAAAAGGCAGATACTTTGCATCTTTGTATAAGTAAATGCTTTGATGTTGAAACCTGTTAGAAATTATGCCTTTTCTTTTCTCTCCTTTTTCCCCCCCCTAACTTTGTTTTGAAAGTACAGGATATTATCCATTAAACCATGTATTTCCTTAGATGTCAGAACTAAATGCAACCACAAGATTACATAGACCAACAAATGCAGAACAGAGCAATCCAGTATTCCATAGCAGTTTATTTTGATAATCTCTTTTATTTAGCCCTGTGAGATTAGCTGCTTGTGAAAAAGTTTATCTTCATTAAAATGCAGATGTATTCACCACTACAGTTAGTATAGAAGTAACCCATAAACATGTATTCATGCAATGATGCGTAAACTTAATGCATTCACTGGCAAATGTTTGCTTGAGCTGTCCTGTTACTGTTCAAATCTGTTACTTTGACCATATCCATAGCATAGAGATCACACATTTTTCTTCTCTATTAATTTAACATAATTTTTCATCCCCATATTAGCTGCCACAGTTTTAAGCACTGTAAGTCTTAGAAAAACCTGGTAGACTATTCTTACCTCAAGTAGCTATCACTAAAATGAATCAATAGTGTGTTTTGTTTACCTACAGAAATAAAGATTACACTTGTGCTGTATTTATAATTTGATGATTGGAACCATTAACCATCACTCTCCCTGTCCCAAACAGAATGATGCCAAATGCATGGGGTTTTTTTTTGTTGCAGGAAATACTCAGAGTCTGTGGCTGGGGTTTTCTTCTATGTGTGTTTATGTTGATGTTTCTAAAACAGTGGGATTACTTATGGAATGCTAAAGTACATTATACAATTGCTACAGAGCAGTATTTTAGAAGACTTAGAGGTGACATATGAAAAAGCACTTCTCAATGTCACTCTTGGTAGAATGTTTTGAATTAAAATGGATTTGTCATTGTTTCCTTGACACGTGACTAATGGTAGGAGTGGCTCAAGCTAGTTCTTGTTTATAAACGTGTTTATACACAGTAATTTTGTTAAAACCATTCTGTGATTTGGAATTATAATGATAGTTGAGGCACAAGGGTAGAATCCAGGTCACCTCCACAGACTAGACATTCTCATGGAGGTTTTCACAAAGAGGCAGAGAAAGAGGAGTCTTTGAAGTACTGTTCAGAGTACTAAATCTTTAGATTCTCACCATGGTTATCTGCATCATACCTATTGATATTGCATTCCCCTATTGAACTGCAGGAACTTCTGTCTCTGCTTCCCCTGTCTGTCTTTGACTCTCCTGTCAGTATAAGAGTCTGCAGTTCTTTATATCTTGAGATGCTTCCAGGTCCCCATTCCATGCCAACACTTAGAATGCAAAGTACTGCTGATATTATAAAGATTGACATCTTATTCTAGTGATATTTCTGCACTTAGAGAAGTGGGAGGTGGAGAATTATTTTAAATGCTTTATATGACTGGAAACATGCTGTTAACTTCCATTTGGAAGACTGTCTTTTCCATTTCTTACACGTAATTATGGATGGGAAAATGAATGGATTTACTCCCGAGTGAAGATGAATACAGACCACTTACACCCCTCAAGCAGCGTAGGTCCTATCAGCATGATCTTAGTAGAAATCTGAGACACTGCAGAAGCTTTTTATTAATTTTTTCCCAAAGTATGGGTAAAATTACAATGCAGAATTTCTTGAATGGAATTAATTTTAACTATGTATTTTCCCTAAGGTGAGAGCAAGAAGTAAGAAAAGTAATACTCACTGAGAAGAGATTTTTTTTTCCCCTAGGAAAATTTAGTCATTTGTCAAGTATGCTTCCAGAATCTGAGGATCAACCTGAGGTCCACAGATAATAAGCCTGCACACTCATATCTGCACAGATGGAATTGAGAACTACACTTAGGACTAACATGTAATTTGTAGTAACATGCAATTACTAAGCCATCAGGTGGGATTTTGAACACATAAACCTAACACATGCTGCTTTATGTACAGATCAGTTGTCAAGATCTGAAAGTATCCCTTGACACTATAACAAACAGTGATCCCTATGAAGACAGCCAGATGCGCAATATGATTCTGTAAATCTTAACAGCAAGAACTGGAAAAAAATTATCCTCATTGGTATTGAATTAAAGAAATTAGCCCCCTTCTAGGTTTTGATCCTGCCAATAAAGAAAATTATAATCCTTGATCTCTATTGTGATATTGATCAGATTGCTTTTGTGGTGGTCAGCCTAAAATCACATGTTTTCAGTTATTTCAAATAAATAAACACAAGAAACAAATGGCTATAATAACTACCAGTCTAAGCATGAGTCTGATTGCTCTCTCCCATCAATGCACAGAGATCAGACACAACTCTGAATGCTCACTGCCAGGCAAGAATATGAGGACTGATGGAGTGAAAAGTAAGGATTGATAGGACCTAGAGGAACAGCAATATGCAATCCACATACATTCTCTGTAACATGACTTGCAAAGGAAAAGTATTCAGATTTATATATTCAGAGATTCATTAAGTTTCAGAACAGGCAATCCCTTCAGTGTACTTACAGAGGTAATGTGACCTTTCTATTCTTGATTAATAAACTTCTGTTTACACAGCATTAATCCTTTCAGCTGCCTTCTTTCTGTGTTTAACGTGTTTTACATGAGCTACTTCCTTAGGAGAGGGTTCAGGGTCAGTAAACTACCAAAAAATTATATTCTGCTGATTATCTTAGATAATCTAAAGATTTTTGCTGCACCTCTGCTTCCCAGAACTAACTATTCCTCTTTTTCTATCTTTTTTAATATATAACTACATGGAAATACATCAATGTATTTACCAATTAACTCAGACAACTCTGTGCTATTAATTCATAATTTTCAGTCTTTACCGTTCCTCTTAGCTTCTTGTACAGAAACTTTTACCAGCAATGGTTCTGTGTTTGTTTCTATGTTTGCTGTTATGGTTCATGCTGGAATTAAGTTGCACCTGGATACTTCAGGGCCATTCTCATGTGTTGTTACACTCAGATGTTAATGAACTAATCAGTTTTAACCCTCTTACTATAAGTCACATTAAGTTTGCAATTGAGGGGCTGCCCTGAATCCGTTCATCACCCAGTTTATCTATGTATGTCTTGACCAGTGCCAATGACTTCCTTCTGCCAGACCAACATATGACTGGGCTGATGTTTGAAGCCACAGGCTTGTCATGGTAGGTGAAAGAAACAAAAAGACTGAATGGGATCAGGCGCACAGTCATAGTTTTCTGGAAAGAGAAACTGGGAAGCCTGGCTGATGAACAGCCAGAATAGATGCCTGGGCCTCAGCAGGGAATTGGTGGTGAGAAGAAAGCTTCCAATGGGCTCTGGGAAAGGAAAAAAAGTTATGGAAAGAAACCAGTGCTTAAAGCATCATGTTAGAAGCAAGAGAGACCATCCCATGACTAAATGGAGGGCTACAAGAGGAAGATTTTTTGAATATCTTAGAGAAGTAAAAAAAATATTTTGATCATTGTGGTAGGCTGACCCTGTAGACATGCAGAGTGCTCACTAAAGCTACTCTGTCATACCCCTCCTCAGGTGGGCAGGGGAGACAAAACAGAACAAAACAAAAGAGCTGTGGGTCGAGATAAGGACAGGGAGAGATCACTCACCAGTGACCATCATATAGAACAGACTCACCTTGGGGAATCCAGTTTGATTTATTACCAATAATTTCAGCATAGGATAATGAGAAGTAAACCCAAATCTTAAAAACATCTTTCTCCTACCCTTGCTTTCTTCACAGGCTTAATTTTATTCACAATTTTTTATCTCCTCCCACCAGAGATGCAGAGGAACAGGGAAGGGGAACTGTGGTCACTTCATCACACATTGTCTCTGCTGCTCCTTTCTCCCCAGAGGGAGGACGCCTTGCAGCCTTCTTCTGCTCTCCCATGGGAGACAGGTCAGTGAGAGCTCTTCCCACAGATGCAGTTCTTCATGAACCACTTCAGTGTGGGTTTCTTCCATGGAGTGAAGTCCTTCAGGAGCAGGCTGCTACAGTGTGGGTCCCCTGTGGGGTCACAACTCCTGTCAGCAAACCTGCTCTGGTGTGGGCTCCTCTCTCCACACATCCACAGATCTTGCCAGGACCCTGCTCCACCATGGGCTTCCAATGGGGTCACAGCCTCCTTCAGTCATCTACCTGTTCTGGTGTGGGACCTTCGAGGAGCTGCAGGTGGATACCTGCTCCACTATGGACCTTCATGAGGTGCAGAGGGTCACCCTGCCTCACCATGATCTTCACCACATGCTATAGGGGAAACTCTACTCCAGACTCTGAAGCACCTCCCCTGCCTCCTTTTTCACTGACCTCGGTGTCTGTGCAGCTATTGCTTTCACATATTCTCTTTCCGGTTGCTGTTGCTGTTGAACAGCAACTTTCCTGCATCTTAAATTTGTTATCCCAGAGATGCTACCACTGTCACTGATGGTCTTGGCCTTGGCCAGTGGTGATTCCATCTTGAAGCCAACTGGCATTTCCTCTGTTGGACGTAGGAGAAGATTCTGGAAGCTTCTGACAGAAGCCACCTCTATACTCCCCTTGTTGCCAAAACCTGGCCATGCACACAGTACAATCACTCAATTTGAGCCATGAAGTGAGAAAAGTGAGCAGCTATCAGAGTGCTGTTATGGTTGAATCTTTTTTTTTTTTTTAAATAATTGAATTTATTGACAACACTAACTTCTGATCATTCCTTTGGGTATTGAGAGAAGATAAAAAAGAGGACATAAACACTTAGAATACTTCTCATTCTACTTCCTATTCTCAAATTCCTCTATTTTTACCGCACTCTGTCTCAACTCTGCCTGTGAGGTACAGGAGGTCTGTGGTTGTGGGCTTGATGGCTTCTGTCTGTTACTCCATGTATATTGTTTTTTTGTTTTGGTTTTGTTTGGTTGGTTTTTTGTTTGTTTTTGTGGGGTTTTGTGGTTTTGTTTGTTTGTTTGTTTTTGTTTGTTTGTCTGTTTTCCCCCCGCTGATATCTGCTTCTTGCTGATTTTCCTCTGCTGCTATTTGTTTCTGGGTACCCCAGCCCCAGCATGGGTCACCCACGGCTGCAGTCTGTGTGCTGGTGTCCCTGCTCTGGCATTTTCAGTCCTGGATCTTCTACCACACAGCCACCCTTTCAGCCCCCATTATGCCTAGCTCAGGTGTGAGGGTCACCCTGAGCCAGTCCTTGGGCACAGCCTGGAGAGATGCAGCTGTCAGATCCTGGCTCTCTCCTGGCAAACTCAGCTGGGGACATTGCACAGTACCTCCTTTCCTCTGCATCACATTCCTCTGTGCCATGTAAGCAAGTCCAGGCTTGTAAAAGCCTGTCCGAATAACCCTCTTAATCCTCAGAGGAAGGATTTAATTAAGCTGTTCTATTCTGGTATACATGCTGCATGTTGGACTGCGTATTTGATAACCTCATCTATGACTTATGATTGTCTCTGTTTTAATGAAGCATATTAACATTTCATTGAGAAAATCATGTTAAACCAAGCAGCAGGCACAAATAGAGAACCAACTGTCTGAATGGTAAAAAGGGTTATCAGTGTAATTATAAATAGTTCCTCCTGTTGTTGACATCTCTGTAGAACTGTATAGATTAGGAGCAAGCACATCTGGAGATGAGCTTGTGGGGAGGTATCAAGGTGACAACTATTACTGAATAATGTGGAATGCTGCCAAGATAAACCGGCACACCATTTTTCTTATAAAAACATAGAAAGTCTCAGATATTTGCGGGTCCAAAGAATGATCAGACATAACAATACCCTCTGCAGATTCTTTAAAAACCTGCAATTGCATATTCAGATTGATTTTTTTTTTCTGCAGCTAAATATGTTGACAGGATTTATTTACAACTGCCCATGGCTTCCCTGACACAGATCTGTATAAAACCAGAAGGGCTACAGGCCACTGAGTCATTAACTGGAGCACCAAACACTACAAACAACATTTATGGCTTTTCACTAAACTTTAATGAAAACACTTGCAAAATATAATTATATCTAATCCATGTTCTGATAACACATGGTGCAATAGCAATTTTTTTTTTCAAAAGAAAGAAAATAATTAAATGTTTTTGAGTCCTGCATCCTCGGAATGTGCACACTGCAGTCCATTTGCTATCTGGGCTGTCCTCAGGCAATGGCTAGACTCCCATCTTTCAGCACTGAGACAGAGCATTGACTCCACTGTTTGTTTGGTCCCTGTCATGCCCTGATCATTTTATTGCTTCATATAAAGCACAGTGACAACAAGCAGAGTTCTGTAGGTTTTGAAAAGCCTTTATGAGCATGTTTGGGAGAGTAAAACAAACACCCTCCCAATAACACCACTCCTAAATCTTTCATTTGTGCAAGTTTCTGTGTGAATGTCAGCCCTTAGACAACAAAACATGAATAAATTACTGGTTTCCAGAGAAGAAAAGCACTGCCTGCATTTTACCTGTTCAGGTGAAAGTAGCACAGCCTGCAGACATATGGTAAATTCCATTACCTGTAAAGGGAGCGTTGATTTAAATTTTTCTGTTTTGAAAACCATGACTTGAGAAATTATGGCTTGACATTTTATTTGTATTAATTGTATACACACTTTGGAAGCTGATAGGGTAAGATTGACTTTAATTGAGCCATAAATTTAGCAGTGAAAAATGCCATCCATTTAGCTGGACAGTTCTGTGATGAAATACATTTCTAAAGCCAGGATTGCTGGCAGAGTGTCTGAGATAACAAATGATAAATGTTTTATACCTATAGCTACAAAGAGCCAGTCCTCAATGGAAAGTGGGCAACTTCTCAAAGAGCCACCATAAGTTATTTTCCCTTGATTTTGCACCACAAGAAATTTGTTTTGTTAGACTACTGTGTAATACATTACTCCTTTTATTTGATAAAAACTCACAGAACATACATTCTGAAATCTAAAATACTGGGTATCCTATCATTGCATGATGTGTCACTAAACCTTCTGTTCCACAGGAAAATACTTTTACATAAATCTGATTAAATAAATCAGACTTTGTATCTGTACACAAATGAAAAGGCAAACTCATGAGTCTCATATTCATATCCCTAGCTGTTGTAGCTGCTGTAATTCTATCAAAATCAATAGAGCTTGAACATTTTACACTAGACAAGGATCTGCTTCTAACTGTTATCATATGAAGTTCAACAAGGGGAGGTACCAGACTGTACCTGGGATGGGGCAACCCTGGATGGGTGGACTGATTGGGGAATGAGAGTCTGGAAAACAGTGCCACGGAAAGGGATCTGGGGGTCCTGATCTCTTCTCTGTGGTGATCATTGACAGAACCTGAGGGAATGGCCTGAAGTTGTATCAGGGCAGGTTTAGACTGCATATTGGAAAAGGTTTTTCACCCAGAGGGTGGTTGAGCACTGAAGAGGCTCCCCAGGGAAGTGGTCACAGCACCAAGCCTGAGAGGGTTCAAGAATCGTTATGATGATACTCTGAGGGACATGGTGTGAAGCTTGGGGATGGTCCTGTGCAGGGCCAAGGGTTGGACTCGATGATTCTTGTGGGTCCCTTCCATCTCAGTATATTCTGTGATTCTGTGTGTATAAAGCTATTGGTAAACCAATTTCAACACAAGTTATAATGTATTTTGGAGGTGACTATGAAAAGCATAATTATACCTCATGTATTTTTGTTATTTTACCCTCTACTGAATTTCATGAGGAAAACATCCTGAAATTTTGATTCTAAGATCTCTTTGAGCATCTCTAAGAGGATAATTTCTATATCAGAAAGATAAAACTTGTTCCACAAACATGTGGATTTTTAAGTTTCATCCATAGGACCAAATTCTCATTCCTGAGTTCATCATCTTTTTCTCTAAGTACTTTCAATGGTCTTAATCAGTCAGATGTCTGAGTATCTTAAGTCAGAGGGTTCTGTTGACCCTTGAAAAGGAGATCCTTTGGCTTTGGGATGGAGAAAATGTAAACAATCTTATGAGAATGAATGTCAGAAAATAAGATGCTTATGATTTGGTGTGAAAGCAGTGTAATGGCTTGTCTGGCTTCAACTTTGATGGATTTTTGAAGGGGTTTGTCTCCTATAGACATAATTTTTTTCTTGTTGATCAATGGTACACTTCTGCTCGTGCAATAAAGATCTTAGAGGTCATGATAGGAAGAAAATATGGAAGAGAACCTCATAGAGAGCGCCTATTTACTGTTGAGTTTTCTGCATAGAATAATACACATAAGAGGAGTATTTTAATGTATCTCCAAGAAGCATATCAAAGATATTTAAAGTTCTGTCTTTCTACTTCCTTTGAAGACATTCACTTCCCATGTGGTTCAGCACAGAGAAACAGGATCACCTGGATCCTCCATCCAGTTCCTACCAGTCATTACAGTCTCAGTAAGGGAGGCATATACCAGACTGCTATTCGTAGTCATTCCTGATATTCCGACTAGCAGGAAAGAAACAGACTCCTTTTTTGTTTTAATTTTTTTAATAAGTATGAACAATTCATGAAAGAGAATATAAAAAATAATTTTTCTGCAGCATAACCATCCATAATGTGTTTGAAAGAAAAAGAGTACAGTGTTTTGAGCAGGAGTCAAATATATGCTTTAATCAGTATTTCAGGTCTTAAAGTCTAAACGCTTATTTTGAGTTCATAACAATAATTAATTCCTTTTTTATGGATACTTTATTTGAAACCCATAAAATTGTTTGTCTGAAACAATAAAACATTTTCATCCCTATACAAAGCAGAAAAGAATGGTATTCTGGTTTGGGTGATAGGCGAAAATACAACCAACGAGTTTCACTGCTGAAGTGATATCACCTTTGGTCATGATAAGTGATCTTCCTTCCAGTAAAACTGTTCAAAAACTGGCCATTGATTTTTTTTTCTTTAGAAAAATAATTCTTAGAGGTATTAGAAACTTTTTTCATTTATAGGGCAACTTTCTTGCGAGATACTTAAGTTACATTTAGAAAAAAAACAAACAAAATAGAGTTCCCAAAATGAAAGGAATAGTGTGGTAGAGATTTTAATGGAAAAAAACCAAACAATTTATTGTTTAATTTAACAGAAAAGTATGAAGGCCAAAGGAGGTCTCTGGGATTAAAAATAAAGCCAACAAAAATAAAAACCCAAATAAAACAAAAACAAGCAAACATATAAGTTCTCTTTGCCTTGGATTCAACTAAAATACAAATAATTATGGAGAATTTGTGTTATTCTGTATCCATGCTAAGCAACATGTTTTAGGAACTCGATTTGTGCAGATGCAAGGAGGTGTTCACCAACACATAACATTCTGCTCACATAAGATGCATACAGACTTGGTATTTTGGTTTTCTCCTGACACCTAGAATAATAGTTCACATCTTCTGACAGAGATGAATGACTGCAAATGAGTGTTTAAGACACTCAACTTCATCATTGATTCCACAGGCTTTTTTTTGCCACTCAGTCTCCTCGGCCAAACTCAAACTGCTCTCCAATTTCTGCCCCTTTTCATTCTGTTTTGCAACAGAAATACATCATCGGGTGTATGCTTCTGAATATATAAAATACACACTAGGTACTCAGGTTTTCAGCACTAGCATAGCTCTGGGGAGTTTTGAACATTTTGAATATTTCTGCAGTAGTACAACATGCTGTGGATTTGGAAGTGCTGCCTTTTTATTTGTTTCCTTTGTAATCAAAATATTAGCCAAAATCATCAGTAATGCAGGTGATTATCAGAACGATTAAATAGAGAAATCTGGGAGATGGATAGTGAGACATGACCTCCTGGTAATAAGAAGTGCATTCTATTTGGCATTTGTCCATAACCATTATTTCTTACAACAGCATTTACATTTCCCAAAACTTTCCCCCTTCAGCCTAGCAGTAACTTGTTCTGTCTTCTCCACCAACTGAGCTGGGAGCACATTTTGGGAAGTGTGTGTGTTTGCTGTCCTAGCTAGTGTGTGTTATAACTCTCAGCACACAAGTTGTGTCACTAGTCTAAGAAACAGAATGCTCCTGTCCTCCTGTGCTTCTCATTGCATGTCTCTGATTCTCCTGTAGCACAGACACGCAGGTGTAAACCTGTACAGATGGGATAGATTTTACCTTGGCAGGTGGCCAGCAACTTTTTGTGAAGAATTCCTTTTTGTTGTCACAATGAAGGAGTTTGGCTTTCTCATCTAATTCATTTCTTCTGTTTCTGCCTGAGTTGGTGGCCCTGTGAAGTACAGGAGTTTTGCTATATTCTCTTCCCATTTTTTACAGTTTTCCTGCTTGTGGAACCAACACAGACACTAGAGGGCTTGTAGACTCTTTGTAAATCACTTTTCTGCACCTTTTTACTTCTTGCAAGGTCTGTCATTGCTTCATAGGCCACATAAAGTAAGTCTAAGAGCTAATTTACAGTGCTAAGGGTCACCTCTGTTTTCAGGCAGCTCATCTGCTGAAATCTCTATGAGCAGATAAGGTTTATGAAAAAGAAGGCCAGCCATGTACGGAAAGGGGAACTGTGACAATCACAGATGTGCAAGCTCTTTTCCTGAGTCTTCATTATATTTGGCTATGTTTCTCTTCAGTAACTTCTCCTTCTTTACTCTTCTTATTTTTGTTTCATAGGTCATAAGTCCATCCTTTCCTTCTTGGAGCTCAGAGCATTCTATTTCATTTCCTTGTTTTGTTGTGCTGCAAAAAGGACTCAACTCAATATGAATGAGAATCAGGAAGCTCTCATTCAAAAAGTGGAGGCAGAGAATACTTGGATCTAGAAAAATTAATACAAATAGTCTTAGAAATTATTATTACCAACTGTTTTAATACTCTGTCCTGTTACTGTCTATTAAATAGAATGAAAATGCTATAAGTTTACAGGTATGTTGACAGAACAGGACAGTGACACTGTAAGAATGTACATACTTCTGAGAAACTTGCAAACCATGAAATATTGAATCCTTGCCTGATGTTGTCAGAATTTCACTGACATCAAGGCCAGGCATTTGCCTCAAATATCAGCATACTGCTTTGCAATTATGTGGTACTGGACCATCCCTTGTAAATCTCTATAAATTCTGGGCACAGAGTTCTTACACATACCACTTGTAATGAATAGGGTGTGCATTCATTTTCACTCATGATACAATTCTCAGAAAAGGTCTTTGGTGTTATTATATTCTTGTTACAGTTTTAAATTAGTGCCAGTTTTTACACTGGTGTGTACAGCCAGTTTAATAGAACATTTACAGGTTGTGTTTCTGAAGGCAGAATTTCACGTTGTTGGAATTGAGTTTGCTCTGATTTATGGGAGGATTTCTTCTGACTGCGGCATGCTGAAGATTTGAAATTTAGCACCCAAAGATTGTAATTTTCTTTATGAATATTAATTGTGTTTTAACAATTCTCAGTCTGTGCTATTTACAGAGGAGAGTTTTAGTTTATTTTCCTCTTTAGGCTTTTTCCCCCTCCAGATGGCAAAAGAAAACAATTAGCTGCATAACTAATTTGCAACAAGATTTTCTTTTCCTTTTTTTACAAGAAGAAGATAGAGGCTCGTCTATGTTTCCTGAACACTCTCTGGTATTACCTAAGTTTTCAATCTATAAATTCTAGAAACACCTGTAACGTAATGATGGTTTAATAGCAAATTCCAGATGGTGTCAGTACATGTGAAGAATATACTTACATATCTTTATTTCATCTATAATCCCAAATAGCACACATGATAGAAAATCTCTGCACTAATGCGAAACTCTCAAACCCTTTTACAGCAGGATTATCTCAGCAGAGGAAAGGTCATGGTTATGGCTTTTTACAAAGAGTTTCTAAGAGTCTCTTTTTTCTTCCAAAAGTCTGGATTTTCCTTTCATCTTGTATCACTGTTCCAACACACTGAAGACCATCATTGTTCTGAAGAAAATCCTGATAGGAGATGTGTCCAAACGGAATAGTTGTCATTCATTCAGGTTCATGACACAGCAAGTTCTGCAAACCAGACAAGCTGATAAACATATTGTGCATGGCCAGCCAGAAACTGAAATTGCTTTTTCTTTGGAAATGCTGACAATTCAAGGAACATAATGCAATTTATAAGAACAAGACACTAAAAATATAACTTCTGCTCTACAATGAAAACATTCTAAAACATACTTGTGGAAACAAAGCATTTTAATTTGGTGGAGTTCAGAAGTTTCTGTTTTACTTAAATACTTTGACACATTCTGTTCCAGTTACTTATTTAATAAAAACTTCAAATGTAAACAAAAGCATGAACAGATGAATGGTATTAAAATGAAAATCTAAACACAAAATACGAAACATATACAAAATAAATTCTCATCATAAACACATAAATACATATTTATATACACTGTGCCTGTCTTTATGCTTTCTAAAACATTGTCTTCAAACTGCCATCAATGCTGTAGAATCATAGAATGGTTTGGGTTAGAAAGGACCTTAAAGATCATCTAGTTCCAGTGTCCTTGCCATGGCCAGGGACACCTGCCACTAGACAAGGTTGCTCATAGGTTCATCCAACCTGGCCTTGAACAATTCTAGGGATGGGGAATCCACAACTTTCCTGGGCAAATTTTTCCAGTGTCTCACCACACACACTAAAGAATTTCTTTATTATATCTATTATAAATCTAACTTGTTTCTGTTTAAATTTTTTACCATTGTAAAATATCCCTCCCTATTTTTCTTGTAGGTCTCCTTTATGTATTGAAAAGTGCTCTAAGGTCTCCCTGGGGGCTTCTTTCCTCCAGGCAGAACAACCCCATCTCATTCAGCCTGTCTTCATAGGAGTGGTGCTCCATCCCTCTAGTCATTTGCATGACCTTCCTCTGGACCTGCTTTGGTGGGTCCAAGTCTTTCCTATGCTGAAGACCCTAGAACTGGACACAGTACTCCAGGTGGAGTCTCACCCAGAGCAGAATAGAGAGAGAGAATAGTGGAATCACAGAATCACAGAATGGGTCAGGTTGGAAGGGACCACAGCCGGTCATCTGGTCCAACCTGCCTGCTCAAGTAGAGTCATTCTAGAGCACATGGCACAGAATTGTGTCCAGGCAGTTCTTGAATATCTCCACTGTGGGAGACTCCACAACCTCTCTGGGTGAGCTGTTCTAGTGCTCAATCACCTGCACACTAAGGAAGTTCGTCCTCATACTCAGGTGGAACTTCCTGTGCTGCCTGTTGCCTGTTGCCCTAATGCTTGGTACCCCTGTGAAGAGCCTGGATCCATCCTCTTGGCACACTCCCTTCAGGTAATTATATACCTTGATGAGATCGCCTTTCAGTTGTAGTCTAAAGCCCATATTTTTAGGATCTTTGTACCGGTTTTCCAAGTTGTTGTTTATCATTCTTAGCTAAGAATTTCAACAGTTGGGAATTTTTAATGAGATAATAAGTCTCCTATATTTGTGAAACTGAGCTGAGAAAAGACAAAACATAAGATGGAGCAAGGAAAAGTTCATTAAAAGCCTTGAAACCATGCCAGAAGGCGTGATGATATGCCAAAGAATATGAGGAAGAGGAAGCAAAGATAGGGATCTTATGGGATCTCCAACTCAAATTCAGGAGATGTGTGAGGAGTGCGGTGATGGTGGTACTATGGAAGGGACATTTTTGAAAGTGGGTATAACAGATGGGGTAATTTCCAAATATTGTAATTATAATCTGAATATTGTAATTAGATGATAGTATAGTGTTATAAAGCCTATGCAGTTTGGTGTGTGCAATTTGGAAAATATTCCTGTGCACCTGGAGTCGTAAATAAAGAAATGCTATTGGCTAAAACTCACAAATTGAATCTTAGGTGTTTTCTTCTAAAAGCTGATTTTAGGCATCACAGTGATCTTTTCTCAAGGCTGAACAGGCCAGGATCCCTCAGCCTTTCCTCACAAGAGAGATAGTCCAGTCGCCTAATTATCTTTGTCACAATCCACTGGGCCTGCTCCAGGAGCAACATGTCTCTCTTGTACTGAGGAGCCCAGAATTGGACACAGCACTCCAGATGTGGCCTCACCAGGGATGAGAGGAGGCAGGGTGACCTCCCTTGACCTGCTGGCAATGGCCTCCTTGATGCACCCCAGGATACCACCGGCCTTCTTGGCAAGAAGGGTACACTGCTGGCTCATGGACAGCTTGCTGTCTACTAAGAGCCCCAGGTCCTTCTCCTCAGAGCTGTTTTCTATCAGGTCAACCCCCAGTCTGTACTGGTGCATGGGGTTAGTCCTTCCCAGGTGCAGGACCCTGCATTTGCCGTTGTTGAATTTCAGATGGTCTTTCTCTGCCCATCTCTCCAACCTGTCAAGGTCCTTCTGAAGGACTGCACAGCACTTTGGGGTATTGGCCACTCCTCCCAGCTTTGTGTCATCAAAGCAACTCCCTCAACTGTCTGGCCATGTGTCTTGATGCAGACCAGGATGTGGCTTTCTGGGCTGCAAGAGCGCATTGTTGTGTCATATTCAATTTTTCATCAACCAGTTCACCCAAATCCTTCTCTGCAGGGGCATACCACTGGGTATGAATAAATGGACTGAAAACTGTGCTGAAAGGATTTTGGACTCTGGGACTGGAAGGTCTAGCACAACTTGGGGGCACTGTAGTAACTGTTTTTCCCCTCTATAACTGAAAAACCATATGCAAGCAAACAGCCTTTGGTCCCACAGGGTACATTCTGTCCCATGCCAAAACTGTTCCTACAGCTTTCCTAACAGCACAGACTGTCAAGGGACAGTATTTGGGACTATACTTCAATTCTTTTTAGTTTGCTCATAGGCATTCTTCCAGGACTGAAAGGCCCAAATCTGCTTCCTGAGATTTTGATCTTGGAAAGAAGAAAGAGGTCTTTCAGCAGAAAACCTGGGGTAGAAATAGCTGAAATCCATCCAGAAGAGATGTGTGGAAGGCCAGTATAGCCTTAAGGCCTGACCTGAGTCCATCTACATGACTCAGGAAAATTATTAATGACATTCTTGGGATTGATTTAAGAATATAGAAGTGTGAGATAGCAACAAACAGCACCCAGTCAGGAATCCAGAATTAGATTCCTAGCCAAAACATCAGAAAGAAAAAAATAGCTTTCAGACTACCTGCATATTCATCAGTCTTCCAGACATTAAGTTAACTTTTGTAAAATATACTCCTTTAGCAATGTTTAATCATGGAGCAGTGTTCTTCTTTTCAGGTTATATGAGTATGTATTAAAGTTACCTGATCAGGCTTTTAGCGTCATTGTAATAATATATACAGCAATTTTGTAACATACCCATTATCACACATATGGAGTTCTCAACTGATGATGATATATGCCTCCTACTGCTGCTGTCCATCAGGTATGACAAGTGTCCTTGCTTTAGTGCTCAGGTTTATAGCATAGCAACCTTACTGAAAATCCTCCTATTAAGTTGATGATGGTAGGGAAGAACACACCAGCTGTATGCCATCTGATGGAAACCCTTATATCAGTGCTACCCTGGCATTATAACCCATGCAATTTTCCAAAGCAGTAGCCTTTTTTACTTTTTAAACCAGAGCAGAATTTATGCAAGCATGTAAATGCTGAAGTGCCAGATGTAAGTAGAGATGCTAACAGTCTAGATTTTCTTTTAAAAAATCATATAAGTAACCTGAATGAACTTTCTGGTTTGGTTTATACAGTAGAGCTCATAAAATATTCAGTGGCAGATCAGATTCATTCTTACTATAATTTGTATGGAGATCAGTCCATCATTACTGATTGTTAAGTGGAAAACTTCTGTTAACACAGAATTATGACTCAAAGAGCATGTGTAGAAATATCACTCTTCATTTCTACGTCATCTTGTCTTTCACTTGTATCCACAGCTGAGTTTCCTTCTGCTTTGCATCAGCATGTCTCTGGGTTTGATCCAGTGATGATGCTGTCCAAGATGGATATACATCAATGACAGAGATTTTTGTCTTTTTCCCCAGATAGTCAGTGGCTGACACCAAAGTATTTGTCCATATGTAGAAACTGATGTGGAAGTTGGGCTTGCCCAGCTGGCAAACAAAGCAGATAACAGTGTGGGATTGTGACAGAACACGGAAATATTCCTGGTACATGTTTTTATGATGAAAGATATTTTCTTTCATCACAGATACAGCAAATGGGGGTCAAGTAGCTAGTGGAAGTAAATGGATAGAAGGAAAAAAAGAAATTAGGAAGGAGAAAGATGAAGAAAATAGCAATAAAGAAGAGTAAGAAATGGGTCTGTGATAATATTTCAGTGATATGTTGTATACTTTTAAAAAGATGTTATTGTGCAATGCTAAATTCAAATTCTTTTCATCTCCTTTCCTCATTTAAGGCATATAAGATCCAAAGTTGAGAGCATAGTTACTTTCAATTCTATGTACAGCCTAATGTACTTTAGCCACTCCGAAAGAAAACCTTTCCTTCCTCTCTCATGATTAGTCAGTGCCTAAAGACACAAATGGGAGGAACCTGGCCAATGTGTTTAAAAGCAGAGTCCTGTGTATCACTCTGAGGCTGGAGGGCATATGCTGCTCAGTATTTTACTTTTCCATTTTGAAGCAGAGGATAATCAACACTTTAGGGAAGGAGTTACTTTACCATCACATCAGTGGGTCACATGTATTCTGTATTCATCCATACAAATGTTGCTCTTCCCTGCCTTAAGGATTTCCATGTGTAACTATACTTCAGAAGCTTTGATGTTGTCATTTCAAAAATAGTTTTTAAGTAGAGGTGAATGCTGTGGTTTGATTTTTGTATCAACCATTATTGCATTTTGACCCAGCTGAAACAGAAAGCTTCTCCGATGGAGTCAGAGAATTGAAGGTGACCTGCTGCCATAGCATTGCTTCACAGAATTTGGAGAGGACCCAGGCTGGTGGTGTATACATCAAACCACACAAGTACCTGCACAGAACTAATGCACCAGACACAGGGGATTTCTAGCTCAGAGTGGGAGTAAAGACGTTTTGTGTGAATGAAATGTTTTTATGCGCTTTTATGTGAAGAAATGCAGAATGTAGCTGAGACAGAAAGAGACCTTCCCAGAAGTCCTCTAGTAGTCAGAAATATGTTGAGAACTCTACAGAAGAAACATAGTTGCCACAGGTTGAGTTTGTAACCAACAGGTTAGACAGAAGGATTGATGGGTAGAAAAGAGTATTAGTTTGCCAGACCATTAGGCTTGATCTTGAATGCAGAATAGTTCAAAGAGTTTATCTGAACCTTCTTCTGGTTTAGCCTGAACCTATCTTGGAGGTGGGAGTGGGTTGAGAGGATGAAGAGGGAGGGGGGGAAAAAATCTGTCTCGATTCTAAAATTTCTGATCTTTGTCAACAATTGCTTAGTTGTCTCAAAGACTAATCATCCTCACAATTTGAAATATGCACCCTGCTTGAGTTCTGAGTTTACAGAACTTCAGCTTCCAGCCTTTGGCTCCTGTTACTCCACCTTCTTTTATGTTGCAATCAAGCCTTCTTTAAGATTCTCTTTGAGAAGTGAAATAGATTTTTCTCCTATCATGTTTCACTCTACAGGACAATTTCCAATCATTTAATCATGCTGACTCTCTGCTCTATCAACTACTGTTTCTGTCTTTGAACTGCAAGTATTGCAACCACCCACAATGTACTACAAGCCACTTCACTGTTATAGTTCAAAACAGCAGCCATAAAGACTCTCTGCTTCCACTTCACATCCCTCATTTTACAAAGTCTTCAGACTAAATCACCTTTGCTTCCTGCATTATTCTGAGATCTCACATTCACCTGATAGACAAACAAATATTTTCTAGAGTTCCTATCCCCAGAAGAGAAGGTTGCATCCACTCTTTGGAAGGTATTTAATGTAATGTTTTGTCTTTGATTTACCAGTTTCATTTCTCTGTGATTAGAGAGATAGTTACGTTTTCCCATCACACCCGGAGATATTTGTTCTACTTCAGTCAGCAGTTGTTCTTATGAGCCCTGACAAATTCATTTTCTGGGCTGTCTAGGTTCTTTGGGGGAAAAAAGGTCATGGAGGAAGTCAAGGCTCCCACAAAAGTCAAGTACTTTAATCACATAATAATGTCAACTTTCCAAGCATACATGCCAAAGAGGAGCATTCTTCTGAAAGGTTTTGGGAAAGTGACTGCAAATTCCTTATCTTCCTCATCTCTCTCCTCCCTCATCTCCCTGACTGCCTTTAAAGTCACTAGACTCAGAGCTCTTGTCTGTTCCACTAATGCAGAATAGTTAAGCTGTATTCCCCAGGCTATCCTTAGCAAAGGACTATTGAACATCCTCAAAAAACCCTAAAAAAAACCTAAAAAACACAAACAAGCAAAAACCCCCCCCACACACACACAAAACCCCCCCTGAAATCCACAAAAAAAAAACAAAAAAACAAAACAAAAACCCCAAAACAAACAAAAAAAAAACCCCAAACAAAACAACAACAACAAACCAAAAAAACCACACCGAAGTTTGACTACTGTTTTGGAAAAAACTATGGACCAGCTCATGAGATGTCGACACAGTCTTTCATATTTACAAACAGAAAGGTGATTACACTTCGAATATTATTCACTTTTTTCTTCCCCATTTTGTACATTTCTTTTTTTTTTAAAAGCAAAGAAATCTCTGTGTATCTCATATAATGATCTGTATTAAATGCCTTCATCTGGCAGATAAACTTCTTTTGTTCTTCTGTTTCTTGTACAGCCAAGCAGTGCATTATCAGCTGCTGGTTGACTTACACAGTCACAGGTAACAGTCACTACTTCATCTGTCCAGGAGCTGTGTAGATCCTCTCTCTCTGGAAGAAGATTTTGTGTCTATTATATTCCTTTCCAGAGTATGGAAGACAGAAGAAAAATTTGAAAGAGTATATTTAAGTCATGCTGAGAAACAATGAGCAAAACATTTGAAGTGTGCTATTTTCACATCTACCCAATGCTTTCTTTTTTCCTCCTGCTCCAGGAAAGTACAGGTACTAAGATCTGATTATAGAGTGATGTCTCTCAATTGCCCAATTAAGGTGCAAATGAGACCATATGCTGAAGTCAATAGTATGGGGCTTATTTAACAATGAATTTGAAGTGGAGAGATAGAAAGGAAAAGAAAAGAGAGAGAGAGAGAGATCAAGCAGAAGATAGTTACCATCCGTGGATCCAGTGGCATCCCATAAATCCTTCTTCACCCTGGGCTTTCTGGTAGTGGGGGTACTAAGGTCATTCAATACTTTTCATCATTTATGTATTTTAGCAAAGGAGTTAATGCTCGCTGGCATTCTCTTTGACTATTGGTTAAATTATTCCCTTGCCTCTAGTGCTAATTAGTCCACATGTTCAGTCTTTTTCTTCTTTTGGGTCGGTGCATTTCTTGGGTCCATGAATCAGTGGTCACAATCCTCCCCTGCCAGAATTACCTTTAGGCCAGTCAGAACTGATTTCAGTTGCTGAGCTGGCTTTCCTTTGTGTCCATTATCAGAGATACATTCTTTGCCCCCAGCTTTGTTAACCTCCCTTTAGGTCTGAGATAACACTGGGACAACTTTATGTGATCTCATGTTCCTGCTGCGGTGGCTTAGCTCACAGTCTCAGTTTCACGTATCCATAGAGACATGTTCGGGCATGGGGCTTGGTGATTGGTGAATAGTCATTGGTGATCACTAGTGCCATCTGTCCCATAAGTTGAGGTTAACTTTCTTTGACCAGTATATGTGTACAAGCAGTTGCTTCTTTGCACAGTTTGCCACAGTGGTAATTTTTGTCTGGATGCATTACCCAACATGTTCTAACCAGATCTTGCTTCTGCCAGGCCTGAAGTTTGTGCCATCCTGTCAGTTCCTTCTATTCTAATCTGATGACAGTCTTTCTGTGACCTTAACAGTGTTTGAGGCAGGCAACTGTGCTCTTTAACTCCTCACAGCATGTTCCTTACTGAAGCAAAAGCAGGGCCTTATCTCAGTAACAGCACCAAAATTGCATTAACAACAATTAACTAACCTGATTTAGCTCATCTGGAGATTTCATCCATAGTGGCATGTTTGAGTATTTCCCTTTTCACTGACAGTGTATATTTGCATGTGGGCATCCATACAAGTGTGTGTGTGTGTGTGCATACTGGCATCCGAAAAGTAAGTAGGGTAAAATATGTTACAATCATATGTGGATAGCTGAAGTGGCTAAGTAGATTTCCTTCAAACTTATGTCCCCAAATTACCCATGAGCAAAAGCCACAAGTACAAGAAGAGTCAGCATAAAGGTAATTTAGACAAGAGAAGGTTATAAGCTACTGCACACTAAAGCATTGAAGGAGAGTATCTCTCCTGTGAGAGAACTTAAATTTCGCCTGGCTTTGGCATTGAATTTTTGAGGGAGAAATTACCTTTAGAACTGACTTCAAAGATTAAGAAAATAAAAAGAAGAAGTGTAGAGAATAAACACAAATGCTGGTAATAACTGAAATCAGCAGGAATGTCAGTAGTGCAGATTTTAATAATTTTAGAAGTAAAATTTGTCAAGGAAACATCTGGGAGGAATGTTAACTAGAAGCCCTATTTGCAAGGATGGCCTTTACTCCTGGATCATATTGAATCAATTAGTGTTGTAGTTAACTAGATACTTCTAAATCTAGAAGCAATTTTAGATCAGGGGTAAATGAGGTCCACCCTATGAATAAGATGCCTTCATCTTCATTTTGTAGATTTGAAATACAGCAGAGCCATCACATGTATCATGAGATTTGGGTTTTCTCTTAATGTACCAGCTTTTGAATACAATATTTCTTTATTTTTTTAAATGTACACTGAACATTAATGCTATTTTTAATTATAATTCATGAATCCTAAGCAATACTGGTGATTCTTCATTAAAAATTGCTGAGAAATATTCATTGGTTTGGTAATTTTATGCTTCTCTTATTTATGTTTTGTCACTCTTGCTGTTGTTAAAACACAGTTTTGTTATTTTTATTTTGTCAGTGAATGTGTGTTATTAACCTGTGATAGGAATGCAGCAGACAAGAAGAGAAATATATTGTTGTTTTAGCATTAATTTTTAACAGTGAAACAGCCTAGTGTGCTAAATTGCCCAGTGCTGAGGCATTGTAAAATTGGGGGTAGAGCACACTACATGGTTATGCTTCTTTTCTTGTTATAAGTTTGCACACTATTTGATCCAAAGTTTATAGAAATCTTTGCAAACTCTTCCACTGACTTCCACTGAATTTGGATTCATGGTCACACTGGTAGTAAAGGTCTAACCCCAGCTCTTCCAGCACTCATGGAGAGTGTGATTTTCAGCATTCATAAAGAGCAGCCACAATTTAGGACTTCCAGCCCTGTCATCTGACCTTCCACAGCTAATGATGGAAAAAGAAATGACAAAACAGAGCACTGAGTGGTGAACACTGTACATGTGATTCTTCTCCGTCATCTCTGTTTGCACGGTTTTCTCTTCATATATAGGTATCATCCATTCACTGACAGTAAAACAACATTCATGTAACACATCTTGGAATTCCAAAAAAAACCCTCTTTGAGTCAGGCTCCAGATGTTCTCTTAACCCAATGATCTGCACAATCTATCCATACCTCCAAGATGAACTATCATTTACAGATAATAGTATTCAGCTGCACATCACTGATCTTCATCAGCAAAGTACATTATTTACAGCCAAGTGTCTTTGTGTTTATTGGGAGCACACGCCCTATCACTCAGTCCTGGAGCTTCTCCTTTTCCCTTGACTATCCATTTTCCCATTGCCTTTCCATTTTAACCTTTTGATTAATTACAGAACAATCCATTCATGGTGACAGACAGAATGAAATCTGGGGATACTGGGGCAGAAAGAGTGGATAGCAACAGTTAGATATGACCCTCAGAGTCTGACTATTATCAGTGTCTGTATCAGTGACATTTTATGAATAACAAATTTGAGATAGCATTGAGAAATACCATATGAAGAAACCAGGTTTGTTGAGGTTCTTTACACACTTGAGTTAGGCAGGAATGAAATACCTGAGCCCATGAGGGCACTTATGATTAGAAGAGGTCGGAAGATGGCATATAAAATTACAAATGCCAACTACATGTAATCCATAATAAACAAACACTCTAATTACCCACTGGTTTGGAAAGCTACCCTTTGCAGGTCATTTACCATTGTCTTAACATCCTTCAGACTTGCTATAATCATCTTTTTGCTCTAAGATTTCCCTGAATGTTTTTAAGCATGTTGATATCTCAGTTTAAAGCTTTAGTCAGTATCTGATGCTAAGCAGCATATAATATTTATTAGAAAAAGCCCATTGAAAAGAGTTTTAATGAATTGGAATTGATGAGTTGGAATTAATAGATTCTTTAGATTAATATTAAATTACATGAGTAATTAATGAAGACTTGTCTATAAACCAAAATCATGAAATATCAAGTTCACAGGATCTGCCTAAATCTCTGCAAAATATATTGGCTTTTCAATCTTCTGTGCCTGTTCTGTTCCCAGGTCCACACTGGGTTCTTTAGCATGTGCCTCTTCATAAATCCCTTTTGAGAGTTGTCCTACCAAAAAAAAAAAAACAAAAAACCAAACGAAAAAAAACCTTGCATGAATTACCTGAAGGAGCCTTTTCCAGGGAAAAGTATTTGGTATCTTGGCTCTCCCTACTTCATCCTGCTGAGGACTCCAAATAAGGTTGAAAGGACATGGTGAGCATTGCTGCAGTATCCATAAGTCCCCCTTTATGTGACTAGTTTTCATGTTAGGCAACTAAAAGAATAGACACCTGCTCATTTCCTCCTTTTTTTTACCCATATATCTGTCTCAGCATATCTCTGTGTGTTCTCTAGTATTCCAAAATCAAGGCAAGAGCAGCAGCTTCATAAGGTCTAGAGATATATTCTTGTTACAGGCCTGTAGGAAGAGTGCATTATGTTTCAGGAGCAATGACAAAAATGTCTCTGTTTCTTCTTTTGAGGATGACAAGGTAAATGTAAAGGTGAAAGAAGACTGGAACTACCATACCTCAGTTGAAACACATTCATTTATGCCATTTTCTTGCTGTTTCACCTGTGCAAACAATAAATTATATGGGAGAGGTTGAATGGGGCACAAGGCTCCCTTTTGTTTGCACGCCATGTTACTTTCAGATCCATGGTGTCTATCTGCAACTGGTCTTTGCAGTTGGCCTTGTGTATGAAGGAAATGGAAATGGAGAAAGCAAGACTTCAGAAGTTGTATACACTTGTTCCAATCTGGAATAGCTCTTGTGGCATCTCTGAAAGACCTTGGCTTTCAAGCAATAGAGACCAGAATTTCCCCTGATGCCTCACCACCTGTCCTTACCAGTGTACAAATGCCCTACAAATACTTCTATATGGCTCATATAGGTCTTTATGGGTGGGAGATTAAGGGGAGGGATGAATGTGTTTGCAAACAACTGTAAAAACCCAAAATGTAGCCTTGATTTTCCTATTTTACTTTCTATAAGGCAGTGCTGAGTACACTGTTTAGACTTATTTATTAAAATTAGCCAATTCCTGTCTAAGACAAGTTACTTTTCCTGTGCTGAAACTTGTTAGCATTTAGCAGAGAAGGGAAAAATTCCAGTGAGACACTAATAGCCTTCATTAGCAATTAATTATAAGTAATAGTTATGAATCTAAATCATCATCAGAAACTAATGAATTCATCCGTGTCATTAATAAAAATGACTAATGAATATGTTCTGTACATAACTAAACAATACAAAGTAACTTAACTTAGCAAGCAAAAGAATGGATACTGTGAAATCCTGGGTCTGACTCTGTTGCCACTGAAGATAATCAAGAGGCTCCCGATTACCTTCAGGAAGATGAAGAATGGCAGTGTCTTCTGGCACTGAAGAGATGTAATTTTTTTATAGCTTTGACCCAGTATTTTGTGATAGATGAAAAACGAAGAAAGGGTATTTATTCAGGGAAAGCTGACAAAGAGCTGAGTTGAGACTATCAGAAATGTCTAAGAGGCTTAGGTGCTGAATTCTAGACACTTGATTTTAGATACTATTAAAGAAGCATTACAGAGACAGAGTGAACCATTCACCTAATCAATAAGTTGCCAATGCTTAGGGTACTAATTAAGGGATACCTGTAAAAGAGTAATGCCTATTAGTTGTGAAAACAAGTACATTTGTTTACATGGATCTTTCTACAGCTGTATTAATTTCAATTTATTGTTTCTAACTGAACAAGTTTTTAAAGAGACAGTATAAAAATAGCACATTTGTGACTAATGTTTTGATACCATGGAACATCTCAGGAGATAGAATCCAGAAGAACAGATTTTCTCCTTCCTAAAATTCAAGCAATTAGCAAACTAGGTATCATCCTTTTCCTGTTTTGCTATTGGTCTGAATGGATTGTAGGGAAGGAGACGGCCTAGGGAATTAAGATTCTCTCTCTACTTCTGAGGGAGTGAAAATGTCTTTACTTTCATGTTTGTTTCATTTGTCATTTTATGCTGTTCACATGCAGTTTGTACCCATGTAAAGACCAGTGGCAAATTCCAGTTGTGACTCAGCATCACATACCTGGTCTGTTTTTTTCAAGACACCATATGAAAGATCGCAGCCCTCTAGAGAATAAATATATAGCTATCCTCAGTGCTGTCTAACTGCTGTGTTTTCACTGGGTCAATCTTAAAGGAGATTGTAACCAGGTGAGGATTGGCCTCTTCTCACAAATAACAAGCAATAGAATGAAAGGAAACAGTCTCAAGTTGCACCAGGGGAGGTTTAGATTGTATATTGGGAAAAACTTATTCACTGAAAGGATTGTCAACCACTGGAACTGGTTGCCCAAGAATCAACACCCCTAGAGGTTTTTAAAAGGCATGTAGATGTGGTACTTGGGGTTGTGTTTTAGTGCTGGACTTGGAAGTGCTGGATTAATGATTTGATGATCTTGGAGGTCTTTTCCAACCTAAGAAATTCTATGATTTTATGGTGTTCTTGTGGGACTAACTTAATTTTTACTGGGTATTCCAGTCAGAGGGGTTGTTTAGCATTTCTCTGGGATCAGCAACATCTTAAAATCTCTACTGTGGCTGCTAACATGCTAGAGGCATATTAATAAGCCATAATATTTTCCTACCCATCTGCAAGTTGAGAATTGAAGAGACAGACTTAATTTCCTATATGTACTGAGAATAGAAAGTTTGGATGATTTCTTTTTGCCTTCACAAGCTCAACACCTTTTTTTGTTTCATGCAAAATATGAAAAACTAATTTCACAGAATTAACTTTAAAATCCTTTTCTGAATAATTCATTCTGGAACATCTGGCTGACTCATAGAGGCTCTGCTGCTGCAAGACACTTCCAAGCCTAAATTGCTCTAAACATATCTGCATTTCCTTTGATTATTTATACAATGGACAGGTTTCCCGCTGGTCTGTGCAAACATAAAGTAGCTATACAAATGAAATTTACTCAGAATGTGCCTAATGTTGTGTGAACTACAAGTTTTCTTCTACTGAAAGCTTGATTTTTTGCTGTCTTTGAACTAAAGGAGGGAGGAATTATTCTACTCTTATGACTCAAGCTGCTGGCTTGACTTCCAATCTTCCATAGTAGGCCATTTGCAAACTTCTTTTTAATATTTATTTGATTTGAAATATTTATTTCTAGTCTGATACAACACAAGCATTTTGTAATTCTTGTGCAGAAGCAAAATAAATTTATGGTGTGAGCTAATTAAGCAAAGTAAGGTATATTAGAAGTACAGTTTGACAGAATTTGTTAAGCAAATCTATTTACCAGGTGAAGAGGTATCTCCCCAGATCTGTGCTGTGAAATTGTGTTATGTAGTCTTTAAAGATGCCTACAGAGAAGCACTCAAACAGCTTACTGTCTGCCATTTGAAATCTCACGCATTTCTTGGTGGCTTCTGTCAGTTCCAAATCAAGTGTATGCTGCAAACAAACCATATTTGCTGCTCTCTGCTCCAAATCGTACATGACATCCAGCTGCTCATGGCACTGCAGGAGTTACACTTTCAGCCAATTAAAGCCCCATCAAGGCAATGTGAAGTATGAAGGTGACAGTTAATATATATTAACATTGGCTTTTTTACTTCCCTTGTGAATTAATTGGTATTAGCTGCAGTATCAACTTCTAATTATCACATATTTATTATAGGCACCTGGGGCTGGAATGCAGTGCACATAGAGGCATGGCTTGTAAACCACTTGGAGGTTCTACCAGCAAAAGATCTTCTGGGTCCAGGCAGCTGGGCAGCAATTGGAGGGTCTTGAGTGCTCTGTGCAGTGTGGGCTGGACTGCACAGGGGATGTTGGGAACAGTGGGGAGGCCCAGGAGCAGCATCTGATTTTCTATTACCTTGAGCAGCCCACAGGCCAGGCAGCACACAGGATATTACACCAAACCTGGCTGGTCCCCACGTACTCTTCCCTCCTGCCCTCCAAGGGCATTGGTAAACAAATGCCCACTCTGCCTGCTCATTGTCCTGTATGAGGGCAGAGACTGAGCCTAGATGTCTCTGCTTTACACAACAATCCCAGTTACCAAATCTGTGTCATCATCATCATCATGGCTAGACTTCACGAACGAAGATTTGGGAGGGTTTTACCCACGCTTGCTGCAAGGGCACTGATGGCTGAGACAGCTAAGTTAGGTCTTGACTACTCATAGCCATCGGGTCTAGCCTCTGCAAAAGTCCTTCCTGGAGCAAGCTCTGCCTGTCACCCAGGCAGAGGGAACAAAAGAGAGTCTCATCAATGGGCCTTATAACAGGACTAAAATGAGTGTCAGTGGCTGAGGGGGAGTGAATCAAATAGACTATATAAATGATTATGTAGGCTTCAACATAAAGTCTTTCATTAAAGCTGTGACAGTTTCCCATTTTGTAATTACAAAATGCTGCAGCTTGATACTGAGTTGAACTAAAAATCTGAAATTCTCCCTTGAAAATTTGAAATCTTGAAAAGGACAGATCATGCAAGAAACCACCCAGAAACCACAGGGATGCTGGGCAAGGTATGGAGTAGGAGAAGTCTCTAGCAACGAGCCAGGAGCTTAAACAACCCACTGGAAGCAGTGGTAGCAGCCCCTTCCCAATTCCATGGAGCCAAAAAGGTCTGAACCCAGCCTGTAGCCCACATATCCTGCCCTTCTGAGTGGTTGTGTCTTCTTCTGAAACACTAACAGTAATGCAAAAATTAAATTTCTAGCCTGGAAAATAGACACCAGCAATTTTTTTTCCTTGTTTATGAGGAGTTGCATAAGTATGTTTATAAAGAGAAACAGGTCTGAAGAGATGCAGTCCAGAAAACTTCAGAAGCCCTGTTATAGAAATCATCATGCAAAGCACCACCTAGCCTTCAGAAAATGATCATGAAATTGCAAAATCCTCATTAAACTGACGTACTGTCCAAGTAAAGAGCTTCTTATATCAGACATGCTTTTAGGAGTGCTGATAAACACTGAAAGGAAAAAGCTGCAGGAAGAAGGGTTTGAAGTAAATGTGATTTAAGTGCTACCTATTACTATTACAAAATTTGACAAGTCTGAGCAAGAAATTCAAAACGACCCAACTTCACAGCAGCTTGAAAGAATTATCTTAGACTGAGGCTAACAAGAAACAGCCTGAGCACCACTGATAATACAAAAGGCATTGGGATTATGGAGATGAAATACCTTCATGTGATGGGATTTTTGACTAGAAAAATGATTGTCACAATAGGACACCATAAAAGGTCAGTAATATGGCACAAAATCTGCATGGGATGTTGACTAGAGCAGAGCTCACATTGTCTGATGCTGGTCACAGAAAGGAGCCTGAATGGAAATCTGTCCAGGCAGAAGCAGTAATGATGGAGATAAGGTACCAGTGTATGAAAGCTGTAGTACACTCAGGGAAAATATAACAGAGAGACAACGACACCATGTTTAATTCCTGATTGACCTGAGGCTATGATGGCACAGTCTGAATTAAAAAACTTTGCATCTTGAATACTTGAAGCCACGGAAAGGAAGTCTAACACCTCTTACATATTTTGTTTTCCTGAGCTAATCAGTTTCAGAAGTGAGCAGGAAAAGTAAAAAAAAATAAAAAATACCTTCAGCTCTTGAACTAAAAAACTAAAGGTAAGCAGACCTAAAATCATGGCAGAAGAGCTCTATGCCAGGTAGTGGAATAAAGAATGTGAATGACAGACTCACATGGTGGAAGTATGTTAAATTTCAGCGAGTAGATATGAGCACCACACATCAAGGATGGAGCTTGTCATGTCCATATCAAAGCTAATGGAAGGACACCAAAATAAAATGAAAGGGAGGCTGCAAGCCCCTTTCTGTAAGCAAAGAGAAAGTTTTGCAATTCTCCTGTTGTCACACACCCACTGGCTGGAAAGAAGCCAGCTGTACTGAAGGAATTACTTGTGGAAAAGGGTTGCTGACTGCAAGTTAGCAAGTGCACAGCTAGACAGAGTGCATATTCCCGGCTTCTTGGACCGAGATCTTCTCAATGTCTGTAGTTCAAGCCTGAGTGTTGTTTAACGAGAGGTCTTAGTGTATGGCTTCAAGTGACTCAGTCCCGGTGGCCAGCCTGTTCATACTGGCACAGCATGTGCTTAGGGGCATGGGAAATGAGGGATAACCAGCTAACACCAGAGTTGCACAGTTTTTAACTGAGCTCAGGAAGTGTCCCCAAGCAATCACAAGTAAGGCTGCTCAGGCAATTGTTTCTGTGGTAGCACAGGTTTCAGTAACGCTCCCAGGTTGCACCAGCTGCAAGTGCTTTCCCTCTGGTACTGGTTGCAGGTGCAGCTCTGGGGAGTGGTGGTGTGAGTCAGACAGGGGACTGTTTCAACTTCTCTTTTAAATTCAGTTGCTCCTTTCAATGGCAATGGAAACACTGGAACCATGGAAAATACCAACAGGGAAACATCCTTCTGAGAGTAGCTTCTAGCTGGTCAGTGGACTAAAGACAAAATCATTGTGTCTCCAAAACGGAGGGTACCCGTGAGCCTCAAGAAACTAAAACATGTCCTAACTTCATTTCACCTTTTGGTTTTATAGATATATAGCTCTGACAGAAAAAGATCTGATTCTTCTTTTGCACTATTATTTTTTCCTCTGATAAATATTCTTGTATAAACACTGTTGTATTAAGGCTTTTTTTTAAGGCAATTAAGGCTATTGTCTACTTTTTTTTTTTTTTTATTTTTCTGCTTTTTCCACATGGAAATATTTTCTCTGATGTAAGGCAAGTTCTGTATCATCGCACCTATACCTATCCTATTAAAAAAGAACTATTTCCATTATCTTGGTATACGCACACTGTCTGGTACTAACCAAGTCCCTGATCACCACTGCAGACATTCATATTGTTTTAAATTAATTTGTGAGGACTATAAATCCTATTTTTATCCTTTTTTTTTTTTTTTTTTACTTATATTAAGTATTTTTGTTGTATGAACTCAAAGAGAACCTCTAATCGACTCCTGTGTGAGGCACGGTAGCATTTGTGAATTGAGTTATGCAGTGAGGGTAGAAATACCAGAATCCCTAATGAGGATAATAATGTGTTAGACACAGAAAATATTTCTAAAAACAACAACAAAGTCCCTCCCCCAAGGATAAAGATGTACATGTCAGAAGTTTCAAGCAAGTAGCCACAATGATGGATGACACACTGCTCAAGTAACTGGAACTGTTTTCAGTGCTATCTAAATAACTGTTCTCCAGCACTGATATATATTGCATTGGCAAAAGTTAAGAAACTCTGTAGACGGACCTGACAAAGATCTGGAGAGCAGAGCAGCCTGATTATGCAGTACTCATTCTATTGTTTGATTCTAAAATTTTGGTATGTGATGTGTTTTGTGGCTATTGGTTTGATACTGTAGCGCAAATGTCTTTCCTGCTTCCCCTTACACCTAGAAAGAATGAAGATGCAAATAATAAAGTTTTAAATAAATAGTTAATAATTTTATTGCTGTTTCCACAAATATGAATAGCTATTTGGGGAATTAGTTTTGTTTTTTTTTTTTAAAATGACTTCCATAATACCATTGCAACTGCTCTTGTGTTGCAAAGTACAATCCACAGTGTAAACTAGATTTGGAGAAGGATGTCATGCAGGACAACAAGTCAGGTCATTTAGTGTCACTTTATACATTTATTTTAAAGTAATATTTGACAGTACTCAGACCACTACATTAATCTGACAGGTGTCCCAGTAAAAATTGCTATTTCATCAGTCATTTTTTCTGTTTTATTTGCCTTTTGAAAATATATGCTATCCATACAGTTTGACAGTGCTATAGAACTTTTTTATACTTTTCTTTCTACATTTCTAAGATTTCAAAATCATCCCCTTGACTATTGGGCTGCCAGGATTCCCTCAAACATGCTGACATCATTGTAGTATAACTGAATTCATTACAGAATAAATTCAAAGTTTGAGCTATGAAAAGTCCTTGAAATAAGAATGAAAATATGAGGAATGAATAGATTTAGAAATCTCATTAAACTTATGTCAGATGACTTTATTAATTCATATTCACTAGATCTGATTTATATAATTCACTTAAATGAAATAAAGTTCCCTACATCCTTGGGTTTGTTGCCCCAGTTATTTACATCATGTCGTTTGGCTTTTCTTTTTGATAGAATAAACCTTTTGAAATTTACTAGATTTTCCATAATGTCATCCATGTCTGTTACTCATGCAGTTGTACCTAGTGCATAACCCAGCAGCAATGTTAGTGGCTCAGATGTTAAGTGATCACCTTCTTGCCACTGATCATCTCTGGCAGGCGTGGCTGCAGTGCCACGTTTGTGTCATTCGGTGGCAGAGAGGATAAGGCGAGGTCTTCCCCTGGTGCTCTGACCCACATGGGCTCCCAGGATTGCTCAACAACCTGACATTATTGCTTTTCTGTTTGTTGGGGGTTTTTTTGTTTGTTTGTTTGTTTTTTTTTTTTTTTTTTTTTTTTTTTTTTTTTTTTTTTTTTTTTTTTTGTTTTTTTTTTCCTTAATGTTTTACATTTGAGAGGCAGCGGGCGTTGGCTGAGTGGCGTAGGTCCCCGCCTGTGGAGCCGGCTCCTCCTCTGAGGACGCCGGTTCGAATCCTGAGGAACTCGCTGTCACCGTCCGAGCTGCTTGGCCGTGGCAAGATGAACCTCAGGAGTAAAGGGGGTGGGGCCAGTTCCGCGCACACTGTGCCTCACCTAAAAAATCCATTGCGCAGGCTTATCCCAAAATCTTCGTTCGCGAAGTCCAGCCTACAACAACAAGTGATCACCTTCAGTGCTGCTTACCTGAGCATTACTATTTGAAAAAGCAGCATTCAGCAGAAGCTGTCTGTGTGAGCAAATGCATAGAAAACACCAAAACTCATTATGAGCTCAGGCCATGCTCAAGTAATCAGATTTGCTGACTTTGGACTCCACAGCAAAACTGAGAAGCTGCAAAGCAGTACTTGAAAACAGGCAGAATACACCCACTGTGAAAAATGCCTGTCTCACACAGTTCCAGTTTATGCAATACTTTAGTTATAATATTACCTGGCAAATTGGCTGACAGAGGAAGATATGCTTTGCAGAGTTGTTCAGGTTGTAACTGGAAGCAAATTCATGGGCAAGAAATATTTTGATGTTTTGATTTTGAGTGGAGGAACTACATCCAAACTAAAAGTTGTCTGTGCCACCTCATCTCTGCACTCCTGGCTCTGCTATCTGCAGGTGATCTTCAGAAAAACTGGGTGATTGCTGTATTCTTCTAGCTAAGAAAAATTATTTGGAGCTTTTTAAATTATTCTGTTTCTTACTCATAAGTAACTAATGTTTGTTTTATGTGAAACCTTTACCCTTCATCTTCGTATCAGTGACTATGAAAATGATTAACATTCCACAAAGAGTTCTCATACAGTCATTATTTGATTTATCTGTTAAACCTAAAGCAATTGTTTGCTTACAAATGTTCTGTTGAGGTTCCAGACCTGAATTACCCACAGTTTTTACTATAAGGTGATGGAAATAGACTATTCTGCACACTTGCCTTCCAGGAAAAGCTGAAAACACTTCAGATAACAATAATCTTGGCTCCCATTAATCATGATGGAAATCAGAAAGAGCACTGTGGTAATGGAAAGTGAAGAAACACCCTGGATAATTCCATGCTTGGAGGGTTATTTCCCTAAACTAAGAATGTGCTTTTTGATGATTTATTAAAAACATGTCTTTGAGTCTTGAAAAATGGATAATCAAATTGTTCTGGTGTTATGCACAAAACAATAATTAATATTTTCACTAAAGCTGATACATTTTTTTTAATATTATTTGTGTTATATGTTGGTTTATTGTAGATGTGATAAATGATAAAAAGTTACACAAACGGCAGCCTTACCTTACAAACCAAATCTGCAACTGTCACTTTTTAATAAATCATACCCTTTATTTTTTTAAAGCTACACTACATATTTATAGCAGTCATTATTCACCTAATGTAGCAATTCTTTTTGACCTCCTGTGAAATGTATGTTTGTGTTCTTCTAGACTTTCTTGTCAGCTAGGTGCTCAGTTCTGATATGTACAAGGTATTTGTGTAGAAGCTCTCCATAGCAACTGATGAGCTCCTGAGGGTAAGAAAGCAATGAAGCTCAACTTCGATTTACAAAACCGGATCAGTCATTTCCCCTTTTTTGATAGTGACTTTGATAAGATTTATAGTTCAGCTATATTGTCATTTGTTTTTCCTACAATTGCCATAGAAAATTTAACCTTCAGAGAAGTACTGCTGTCTGGAGCTCCTGTGTGTACACCAACCTCCACACTGGATGTCTTCTTTTTACCCTTTGTCTGGGACAAATTTTGAAAGTTCAATAACCTGCCTTTGGGGAGTGGTACCTCTCAACTGAGCTGTGGTAGGAAGGTCTTTTTGTGGTAGTACTAAAGCTATTTCTCCTCTTCTAATGGGCACCACTTAATTTTCCTTTCATGCACCTCCATTTGGATGGAGGTGATCTGATCAGGTACCCCTCATCTTGTTCTTCTGAAATCTGAACCTGTCAAAACACAGTTCCCATCAGTGTGGAGTAGGAAATACACACTAGGTTTGCCAAAGAAGGTCACTTTCTCATAGCTGCTAGGACAACCCCAAGTGATGTGTTATTTTTCCTTTAAAACTTGACATTTTTAAAGATCTTTGTTGCTGCTGCTGCATCTCAGGATCAATTTTAGTACTTTATTTCTTGATAAGGAAGCATAGAGTAGGCATAAAAACATTTTAATATACTGAGGCAGAGTAACTGAAGATCCTAAATTTCACTGCTGTCCATTTTATTTCGCTGACTGGAGTCCCCTTAAGAGTGATCAGCTTTGTTATAAACCCTTCAGGTGTGTGTGTCTCTGTGAAATAACTTTCATGCTACATCCACTATTTCCAGGATCCTGATTTTTGTCTTCCTCTCTTAAGCCAGAATATATATCTGTCCACTTTTTCTGTTTCTCCATGACCAATCTATCCCCAGAATTTCCTGGAGAAGCAAAACTGAGCATCCTAAAAGAACAACTCAATACTGCAAATGCAAAGTACAAATCTCCAACCTTCTTACCTGTGGTTTTCTTGCAAACCAGTAAGCTTGTATCCATTTTGGATTCCATTTTGAGGCAGAGCCATCTTTCTGCTTCAAGTTCAGAAACAAAGTGCCACACTTTCCAGAAGTACTGTGAGCAAACAGACTCATACTGAGTGGTTGTTCAAATGCTCTATCTCTGGTACTAGCAGAAACACAATACGTTTGATAATTCTGCCTTTCTACCCATTATGATGAAATTAGTCAACACATTCTAAACTTATAAATCAGGCTGACAGACACAAAAGAGCATAGTCAGATAAATCTATTTTCCTTAGAAAAATAGAATAAAAATCCTTTCAGATATCCAGTCCTCTATTTTACTGATTTGATTTCTTTCTCTGATTTTCCCCATGTGATATAATAGAGCAGATAACTTCTTGCTTCACATCATTGTACATTGTTGTGTGTGCACCAGAGAAATTCAGTAAAATGTTCACTACTTTAAATGACAGACTTGCTCAGGTATTATAGAACAATGGCCAGATTAATCCAGACTGGCAGTTCTTTTCTGTTTGTTTTGGTTTGGTTTTTTTGTTTTGTTTTTGTTTTTGGGGTTTTTGTTTGTTTGTTTGGGGTTTTTGTTTGTTTTGTTTTGTTTTGTTCTGTGTGGGTGTGGAGTTTTTTGAGATGATTTAAGATAAACAGTATTTTCAAATTATTATCCATACCCTTTCTCTCTAAAGTGTAAGCTCTCTAAACTGTACATAGTTATTCTACTAATGATCTTTCTTCTCAGAGTTTAAAATTTATTCTGTTTATGCAATTTATTATCCTAGCACATTATTGTTTATCAACATTGTTCATCATGCTTCTCCTTTTCAGTTTATCACTCAATCAAAATACCCCAGGATTCTTTTTTAATGTTTTACAATTCATGAATACTAATATTTTCCCTTTGTGAAACATCAACATCTAAAACAAATGAAAACTATTTTCCAATTACATGAAAATAGCTGCACAAAGCCACCATTTTGTCTTTCATTAAAATTATAGCCAGACATGTAATATTTTTTTTAATATTTTTGCATGATTTTGCATAGTGATCCAACTGCATACAGTCACTTTTCAAATGGTACAGGGTGTCTTGGCTTCCCAGGACCCAGAGAAGCAAGGTAAGTGGATGACTGTGTAACTGCGCTGTTTGCTCACTAACGCTGAACTAAGCCCACAGTGTAGTGAACAGAAACACGATGGGATTTTTCCATGTGAAAAGTCTGCCGTGAAAGTGGTCTGCCACAGTACAGTATCAGCACATGCAGAGCTGAGTCTGGTTTGTCGGAAGGGTGAACTTGGCTGTGTTGTCTCCTCCAGACTGTAAAAATATCACTGGAATGAATAGAATGTACCAGGATCCTGGCAGCAAAACCAAGGAGCGGGTGCCGGCCCCTGGGACAATTTTTTCAAGACTTTCAAACCTTCCTGTATTTTCCACAAAGCCTCCTAAATATAGGCATTAACCTTTCCAGTCTTGTTGGCATTGGCAACATTTGGTTATTATACCTATTGAAGCATTCCAGAGGGGAACACTAAAACAAGCAAAATGTTTGTAATTTCCAGATATTGAAACACATATTTTTGTATCTCTTCAGCTTTAACACTGTGATAACTTTTGACCAATTCTCTTATTTTTTTCTCTTTTTTTTTCTTTATTTTTTTTTCCTTTTGCAAAAGCAACTTTCAGCTGTTTCCTTATCAGAAAGTTTATGATCATATCGGGAAAAACAGAGCTAATGAATTGCATATAACAAATAAAATAGTACTGAAATAATTAGCACCAGAAAGACTTTGTGATATGAGACACCTCTGCAAAACTACTATTAGCTTCTCTTTACTACAAGTAAGAAAATGTCACATTTTTCATTTTGAACATCTGATGTAGCTATGTGCACTTTCTTCCTCTTGAAGGTTAATTCTTGTGTGAATATTTGCACTTAGTGCACCTGAGAATGGCTAAGACAGACTTTCTAGTTTTGTTTACATAAAAATCCAGCTAGGACCTAAGGCATGCCATATTTGCCAAAATCCAATAACGCTTTTCCCTAATATATGACATCAAACATTTCCTGGATCTGTGGTATGATCTATTTGTATTACCATGCTCCTGATAACGAATTTATAAGCATATGTTTTGTTTCAGATAAGAATCAAGTTGATAAATATTTATCTGACTTTCCTTCATGCTTAGGCTGAAAATCACTCCATTAAAAAAAAAAAACAAAACTAAAAAAAAGTTAAATATTGTAGATACGGTGCCTTTGTTTATTCAACCCCTACCTCTTCAGGTCAAGGATTGGAGATGAAGTTATGGCAACATTTTGGAGATCTAATCTCTGCCTGATATTACTGTAGCAAAAATAGAGACATATATATCAATTCTGCCAAATGTAGACATTTAGCTGGTGACCTCATCTATGGGCCACAAGCAGCAGCAATGTCTGGCTGTAGAGCACTAAGATGGTAAAAAAATGAAGAAAGAACACAAGAAATCAAGTGGAAAATCCCAAAGATCATGGAGAGAGAGAATGGTGAGAGAACCAATAAATGTTTCAAACACACCTGGAGCAAGAGGTAAATGAGGGATATAGAAATGTTCTTTGAGAAGGAAAAAATAATTCACTGACCAAAAAAATATTCCCTAGACAGTGCGCTATCTCCAAAAATTGGTACTTTGTCTCCACATCTATGAAGTACAATGGGGAGAAGTCAGCAGAAGACAACTACATTCTTGCAAGAAAAAAGATGAAGAGTAAAAATTCAAGCTCTGCAAAAGATAGGATTAAATACGTATTTCTTTCATGAAAATTGTGTGCAATACAAATGAAGTATGATGGGAAATTAATTGGTAATATGGGATGTGAAGGAACTTTTTTGGTATAGAAAACCATGCATTTGGAATCTGAAGACCAAGAGAATGAAAAGAAAAAGTGACACCTTCCAGTTGCATCAGTCAGTGTATTCAGTGCTCTATGGACATGAGCAAACCTTTCCTCACTAGCATGCTGATGAGTTAGGTCTGAGGAGATCCAGTAGCCTTCACTCTATATACTCAAAGGCTTGCTTTTTACAAAATCTGATGTTAAGTTCAAATGAAGGATGTTGACTGACTGACAGATGCTGAATGCTTTTATTCCACATTTTATGTCATCTTTAATCCCATAAGGACTGTACGTATGTGTGTGTTTTTTTCTGATGTGGGTGGGAGTATAAGAAACTGGAAAAGTTCCTGTTCAGAAACAAGGAAGATTCTCAACAGTAACCTGGCAGTCTAACCCATCAGTGTGTAGGGTCCTCTGTCAGACTTAGACCACAGGTGTGGATATGGCTTCCTATCTCCCCTGTGAGCATCCTGACACAGGGCTATTAGCTATGCTATTGTAGACTTTTGCCATTCCCTGCTGATGGAGGTTGTATTCAACATCTGATATACCAGAAGAAAAGAGAAATGGTCTCCTAACTTTAGACTTTCAGCACTCACTAAGTATGTGCCAAACAGCCTGGGTTTATTCCTTCATGTTTTAGTGTGTGGGCACAAGGACTTCTCTTCAATATGCTCAGTGACATAAAAAAACATACAATGTACCAATATTTCCAGCAGGGATGTGCAGGACTGTAACATCCCAGGGAAGCCATTCATACCTGCATCTCACAGCCCCACAGGCATGCTGTCACACAAGATCAATCTGAAATACCTCTTGCTTTGCCTGGAACCTCTACTGGAGACTTGAAAGATCTTTTGTAGCGGCAGTTTTGCAGGTGGCACTTTCCAACCTCTGAACTCAACAGGAACCCATAATCCCAAGCAGCTTGTTATTCATAGTCGTTTGTAACCAAGGATATCTTTGCAATGTGTGTCTACACTCTACAGTTTTTGGCATTTCTGGGACATTTTCACAGAAAGGTAGGCATCTAATGTTACATCTGCTTCCTCTACACCTGTCTGTGTATCCTTTGATATCTATAACTGTCTAAAAATGTAGGATGTCTCTCCTCTCCTGCCAATGCAGCAAATCCTGATGCAGCAGATACTCCTTTGTGTGGCAAGAGAAGGTCCCTGTTCTCAATGAGAAGGTGCCACTTCTCAATGAGAAGTTACCCTTGGTACTCAGTCTAAGGAATCTGCCACACAGAGAAGAAAGAGGGTAATGAACGCACTCTCAGAGAATGGCAGATCGAAGCAAGGTGGGCACTAAAAATACTAAAATGTGCAGCACACACAGCTCAGAGATGGGAAAATGCAGGCAGATAGCCACAGACCAAGTAAAGGTATATGTTATGCAAATGTGACATATCAGATACTCACCGAGATACACACCTAGTGTGCATCAATACACACCTAGTGTGTTTACACTAGTGTATGTACACCTAGTGTGTATTGAGAATGAAAAAAATATATATACTGTCAATTGTTAATCACAGCAGTCAGGTCCCACTTTTGCTTCAACTATTCAAAATAGATGAGTTAATTAATACCTTGTTATCTAGCAGATAGATTCACAATATAACATACCCCTGTGGAGATGACAGTCAGCACAGTTTCACTCCCCTTTCTTAATGTAAGAGAAACAGAGATGTGCAAGCTAGACCATGTGATTAATAATTGCCCAAGTGGAATAAAAATACAACCTGAAAACATGACTGTCTTTCCACTTCAAACTTTTTCATGAAAACATCTCACACAAAACTGGGGGAAAAAATAGAGTTTTTTTAGTGGGAGATAATTTTCAAAAAATACTGCAATTTTTCAGTAATTTTTGCTCATGGAAAAACAGACGTTCAGAAAAAATTACAGTTTTCACAATTTTTTTCTCCTTACCTCATCTCCATTGATTGCATAAATATACTTTTTCAGGTTTAAAATGGGCAGGCATCTCATACAGCGCCATTACCTGATGGCCAAGTGCTCTCATAGAGGGTATTACAACCCTGGGGTGACCGAGCAGTTGAAGGCAGGCACAGACTCCTACAATAGCCCTGAACCAGCATCAAACTCAGGCGTAAGAGGAACATAACCATGCCAGCACAGCTCCCAGGGGAGGAACAGACATCAGCTGTTCAGCTGACGCCCACATCACACTGCCACCGATACTGGTCCCAGTCCTACGGATGCTATGTACCAAATTGCCGGGTAATACATTAAGAATTTCACCTCTATAATTGCTGTGATGAGGGACTTTAAGGTCAGTGCAGATTTGACTTGATGAGCCACCTTACACCCTCCCTGGGAAGGAATGAATATGTTAGTTCCACTCCTCTGCTGGGATAAATGGTTGAATCTCCACTGATGTCGGGGAGATTCAGCCATTCACACCCAGGCTAACAGCCGGCATGCTGAGAGCATGTCAGTGTGCTCCCAGACACGGCTTGAACGAGCTGCTTTGTGCTCAGCAGCTGCTCAGAGATCCAGGAAAGAGCCTTCCCGTGCCTGGGCAGAGGAATCTGAGCTGAGCTCATCTCAGTGGGAAGTCTTCCTTTGCATATCTTCTAGTCCACTTGAAAGAGCATTGCTACCTGTTGCTTCGTAGAGTGAGCATGAAGACAGCTTTATATTGCAAATAGGTGTGAGCATCATTCCCTTTGAAGTCAAAGCCAGAACTCTAGACTGTGAGAGCTGAAATATAGGGGCATCATTAGTAACTTTTCTGTTTCTTCAGCACACAGTTGAAAGGCTGCTGTCATGGCAATTTTAAAGCATCTCCTTTGAAATTATTTTAGACACTTTCTTGTCCTTAACCTTACAGTTTTTCATCGGCCTTTTTTTTTCCCTCCCAGCTCAAACTATGTAGCATTCCCTTTATTTAAGTTCCTTGTATTTATTTGCTCATATTTAGTTTTGTAACACTGACCTAGGGCTGGTTTAGCAAAGTAAAATCCAAAGGCCTCAAGCCACTGAGAATGAGATGACTGGATAGATAGGCAGACGGTGAGATTTTCTTTTAGAGTTTGGCAAATCAAAACCTGGTTAACTTGTCCTGTTTACTTCATATTGCTTGTACTTCCTGCTCAAGGGAGTAATATTTTTTTCTTATTTGCTTTGAAGGTGGTATCACAGAGCAGTGTGAATGTCAGAAATGGAACTGTACCCTTTAGCAGGTGCCAGTCAAATAAAATCTTAGGCCACTTTGATAGGAAAAGATGGAGACACTATTGAAGCCACCACTATGTCATCTCAAGTAAAGGAAAGTGTGTGGGAAACACGCGTTTCTTGTAACCAATGGTGCTTTTAATTAAAATATGTTGTACCTTTCAAATTGCTTCAATTATCTGTGTGTCAGCAGTAATGTAGTATTTCTTTTAGCACTTAATAAAAGGAACTATTTCAACTTTTTAATCAGAATTGATTTCTGGAGAATATTTCATGAATAGGCAAATGTACAAAATCAGATGTCTCCTTGTGAATTACTTCAGTCCATGGGGAGGTAGGGATGGGAAGATGCAGGACAACCCTGTTCTTCCACCCCTGCCTCTCTGCATGGCTCTGGTTCTTTCCCTGGCTTCTCTGCAGCCAGAGAGGAGCTTCCAGTTGGTGAGGCTAAAGGAGACAGAAAAGAGATCAAACCTTGTTCCACCTTCCTCATGCTGAGGCAGAATCAATTTCAGTCAAGGAAATAGCTGGGCTGACCTCCTGCTGCTCTCAGTTGCAGCACGAAGGAGGTGGCTGGTCTCAGCCTCTCTCACACTCACACACACAAACATCAATTAAAAGAAGATGGGGAGCATTTGCTCTCATTACAAATCCCCCTTCCAACATATCCTTTGATATGATATATCCTCCTTTTTCTTCCAAGAAAGCAGTTCACCTTCCTGCAGGAACAATATCCATCATTAGAGAACATTTGATTATTCTTACACACTTCCATCTTGGGGCTAAAAACAAACAAATAAATAAGCAATGACAGAAAGAATAGCAAGCACAACGTTATGCAGCAAGGGCTTTTTCTGACCAGAGAAATAAGGGCTGAACAGCAGACCTTTGCCACCTCAGCAGAGCTCTGTCAGACAAATAAACTAAATAACCTGTATTTCACAACAATAATAGTAATAAAAGTCACAGCAGGGAATTCTGCCTCCACCTATGCAGAGCCAGACCCAAGGTGCCTGAAGCCGTGGCAATGCCTCCACCAATCCAGCTGGCTTCAAGTCTGCACTAGAAGAAGCAGGAGAATAAAAGAGCAGGGACTGGCCCTGCTGATCAGCAATGAGCATGTAGGGCAAGGGCACGACTGTGGCACTTCTAGCCTGGGGAACATCTCCCCTGTGTATCTGGACAGGAAAACTTTACCATGGGAAAATTAGGTATAGTAACATTAAGGGTACATTATGAACTGAATCCTCTATCTCAGCGTCAGCCCAAGCAGCTGCATCCCTATGCAAGACCCCTGCTCTTCCTGGGTTTGAAATGGACTGTGAATGCAGGTGTCCAATGTGGTTTTTAATGAAAAGAATAAAAGGTCATTTTTAATTTACTACATTTTGTTTTTCTAAATTCAGAGCCCTATGTAGGTTTCATCTTAGAAGAGATGAGGAAAAAACCTAAATGAATACTGCAGCTTTTAATACAAGCATGTGATCCTGCAACCTACTGAGTGGGAGGAGGATGATTTTCCTTTTTAAATAAAGCAATGATTATAAAAACATGACAGTGTCTTCATATGGGAAAGACTGTCACCTTTATTATTTCTGCTGGCAACAGTGACTAGATGTACTTTCTGAAATATAAGCCTTTCACTCACAGGCACTGCATTGAAACACTTGTGAAATGCAAGTAAAAAGTCAGAGGTGGATGCAAATTATTGTATTGGGAGGGGATGTTAAATTAATCACTCTTTTCCACCATTATTGCTTATGTCACAGCAACACACGTTGGGCCAGGCCCTTCCTTTACATTGTCATCAGAGGGAGGCTGTGATTCTTTCAGAGCAGAGAAGATGAAATTTTTTTTCTGGTGAAGTACTTAACTAAAGCCTTGAACAGGCCATATTTTGTTCCTTTGAAAGTGATCCTTTTATTTGATATTTTATGCATCCAGAGTTCTGTGGTAATATTTTATTATTCAAAGTATGTGAGAAAAAGTCTTCATTTTTTTTAACTCAATTTCCCTTTTAACAAGTGTGATTAAAAGTCCTCACTGGAAACTGGAATACTGGGCTACTGGAAACAAGAATAATTTTCAAGTGAGGATAACCAACAAAAACCCCAGACATACATATAAGCAAAGATGCAAAACCAAGGAAAAGAACATAAGAGCTGTCCCAGAAATGATTGCTGAGAAATAGCAGGGATGGTGAAGAAGGCAGAGAAATTCTAGTATTAACAAAAGGACAGCTGGGGAATTAGGAGAAAGGTGATTCCACCCAAGCCATAGTCCCAGGAGATACCAGCGTGCAGAGAACACAGTACTGCTGCTGTCATATCTTGAACTTAGTTGGCTCAATTTGACCTATTAATCTGTGATTAACTTCACCCAATAGCAATAATGAGCTTCTGGTGGTTCAGCTCATTGGGGTTCAGTGTGAAAGGGGGTCAGACAGTTGGTCCTCTGCAATCCTTTCTTTTTGCCTTTAAGTCTTTGAGCATCACCAAAGAGGAGCGGCTACACGCAGCCCACCCTGCAAAGCCAGGTGCTGAGCCCCCGACCAGCCTGTGCTCTCCTGGGGAGCATGACATTGCTAAGCTGCCCAGGGATGTATGATGGCACTGGCTGACACTTAACACTGGGCTGCTGGCACAGGAAAGCCACTGCCTCTGCATCTGTGCAATGCAAAACACAGAAGAGGTCCTGGGAAGCAGTTCTCCCTTCTCACTGCTTGCAGACCTCACTATATAAGTGCAGAAATAGACTTTTGGTGTGGATGGTCTCAGGTAGAGAAGATAACTGGCATGATTCTGTCACTTCTGGGCAGCACTCCGGTCCAGTGGGATATTTTATAAGAGAGAAGAGGTGGAGGCTTCTCATTTTCCTGTTATGTTTAAGGGCAAAGTAGCAGCCATAACCACATTTTGCACAGAAACTGGTTGAATGCCGAATGTAAAAACTGGGGGAGGCTCACGTGTTTGATACATCCCAGGAAGCAGAGGTCAGAGGTGTGAAGATCAGCAGAGATTCTGAGTAAGTGTTTTGTGACAACTGCCTTAATTCCACCTACACTCCTGGGTGCCCACCTTCTTTATCAAGTTTGGCCCCCACCTGGGTCTGCTTGCATTCCCACACTGGTGGAGCAGAGAGCAAAGAGAATACCAAGGGCAAGTCTGATGTTTGTTGCTAATAGGGAGAGAAACAGAATTTTCTGAGCCACAGTAAAAAAAACCCAAAAAACCAAATAAACAAAAAAAACCCCAACAAAAACCCAAAACAAAAGAAACAAACCAAAACCAGCCAACCAACACAAAATTAAACCAAAAAAACACCCCCAGACTAAAACTAAAAAACAACAAAAAACAGCCACAAAAACCACAAAACAAAACAAAATCTACAACCTCCCCAAAAAACCCCTAAAAACTAACCAACCAAACAAAAAAATCAAAACCCGCCCAAAAACCCTCGCACAAACAAACAAAAAACCCCCTCCATCTATTTAAATGCAAATATTCTAACAAATCATTGAAACGAATAATCAATTCTCAGGCCAACCAACTCTCCAGACAAGTGCCAGCTCACAAGCATGGGAATGGACAGCAAGGCATACAGAGCCAATGCACAAAAATAGCTCCCAGCCTTCACAGAAGTGTCTGGCAGCCAGTTACAGAAGTGATTTAGTTTTGTGATGCTCTGAACTTGACTCAGAAACGAGCCTGGTTTGTACCAGTTACCTTCCAGCAGGTTTGATGGGAGACATGGCATCACTCAGAAATGTGAACATGCATGCAATAGGAGAACAGCTCCTTTGGTGCAGCAGGAAGAATGATTGAAGAAAAAGTTTAAAAGCAAAATTTAAAGCAAAACAGATGCTGGAGCTCCTGAAGGGAAATCTGTAAGTTTTCCTCAGGGAAGTGTGTTTTGAGGAGAATTTAAAAAGAATTCATTATGAATTTGTACACATCTTGGTGGGAAAAATCCCTAGGCAAAACCACTTGGGTGCAGGCTGAGCTGCAAACTGTGTTTGTTCATTCAGACCCATGTTTTCAGAAAAGGGAGAATTATGGGTTCCGGTCTTTGCCCCACTCACTTCTTCTGTAGATATCAGGTATACATTTAGCATTCATTCACCAAAATAAAAAAAACCTCAACTTCTCTTGGTGGGTACTCAAAAGTACTGATGACTTATAGAAACACAGGTGTAGTGTGGCTATGAGGGACCATGGTGAGAAAAGAACTCCATTATTACTGCTTTTAGGCTTATTCCTGTATTCATCAGAAAGTATTTGGAATTATCAAAATTCCTCACTCAGACCACAGAGAACACATCATAAAATCCCATTTTCTGTTTGTCATCTTACTTTGCTTTCAAATTAGCCTGGTTTTGGTCACATTACAAATGGATAAAGTAGTGTTATTTAAGTGATAACAGATAATATGCCTAACTCAGTAATACAATCTTCCTGTGCAGGGTTTTCTTTTACCTTCATAATTTGTTCTGTCACTGTCACTTCCATTACTCTTACTGAGAATCATATTCCTTTCTAAGAATCTGTAGCAAGCAAGAAGTCTCTGGAGACTACCATGAGACAGACAGACAAAAGCAAATATGGAAAGATACTAAAATGTCACAGCACAACAAATCATATGACAATGATTTAGGAAGGATATTGAGGTGCTGGAGTGTGTTCGAAGAAGGGCAATGAAGCTGGTGAAGGGACTGGAGCACAAGTCCTATGAAGAGTAGCTGAGGGAGCTGGGCTTGTTTAGCCTGGAGAAGAGGAGGCTCAGGGGTGACCTCATCACTCCCTATAACTACCTGAAAGGAGGTTGTAACCAGGTGGGAGTTGGTCTCTTTTCCCAGGCAACCAGCGATAGGACAAGAGGGCACAGTCTTAACCTGTGTTAGGGTGGTTTAGGTTAGACATTAGGAAGAAATTCTTTACAGAGAGAGTGATCAGACATTGGAATCGGCTACCCAGGGTGGTGGTGGATTCACTGTCCCTGGAGGTATTTAAATAGAGACTGGATGTGGTACTTAGTGCCCTGGTCTAGTAGGCAAGGTGGTGTTGGGTCAAAGGTTGGACTTGGTGATCTCAGAGGTCTTTTCCAATCTAGATGATTCTGTGATTCTGTGAATCCTGTAATTCCATATTCTTGCAACTCTCTGGTACTTGGAATCATAGAATCAACCACCAAGTCCAACTATTAACCCAGCACTGCCATGACCACCACAAAACTATGTTTCTAAGTGCTACATCTACATTACTGTTCAAGGGAGAGATCGGAGGATTGTTGAAACTGAAATTGAGACACTGTTGAAAGTTCAGAAGAAATAGAATTTATTACCAGAAACAGCCAAGTTAATGGGAACCCAAGAGAGAGAAAGCAGAGAGAGAGAGAAGGAGAGAGGAGGGAGGGAAAAGCCCTCTGTGTATACACCCGACCTTACCCAGGTGTTGCCCACGAGGTTGTCTTACCAAACCCAGAAATGCCTGGGCTCTTCAGAGCACAGGCTGCACTCCCTCACTGCAGCTGGTTTCTCATAGTGAGGGGTCCAAAAATCAACACAGGATTCAAGCTGTGACCTCACCAGTGCCAAGTGCAGGGCAATGATCACTTCCCTAGTCCTGCTGGCCACACTATTTGTGATACAAGCTATTATGCTACTGACCTTCTTGGCCACCTGGGCACACTGCCAGTTGGCTGTCAACCAGCACCCCCAGCTTGTTTTCTGCCAGGCAGCTTTTCAGCCACACTTCCCCAAGTTGGTAGCAAATCCAAATAGCGGTGTCCTTTCCAGAAGTACATATTCCATGCATTTGACAAGAAAAAAAAAGAAAAGTTTAGCAAGATTTTAATTTAATTAATAAGCAAATGATAATGTGGGGTTTTTTTGAAGATCCACTTGCATGCAGGAGCCAACAAACTGCTATACAAAGCACCTTCATTCTAACAAAGCACCCAGAAGGCCTTACCACAAATCAGTGTTTTACAGCTATGCAAGCTCAATCCTCCCAGAATTAATAAGGAAGTAGTGACAGTCTCCAGGGGAAGATGGATTTTGAGTGTATTCACTTCCCTGAGAGTTAGTGCACTTTGTCCATTAAAGATGTTCTTATTTTTTTCAGCCCTATGTGTGACCTCCAAACTTCTGTTAACAGTTTTCAAATATAACTGTTAACACAATTTTTCAGCTGCAGAAACAGGTACTTCTTCACACTGAACTGTCGAGGAATAAAATCAAATTCACTTAAAAAAAGGATGACTTGGAAAACTTCACTCCTAAAACAGTATTTCCTGGTTAAATTAAAAATAAATAGGGCTGTCAATGCACAGAAATTGCATGGCATTGTCTTCCCAGCGAACATTTTATTTCAAAATAAATCATGATATTCTGAAAAGATCAGTCCACCATAGAATTTTTCCTGGGGAAAAAGAATCATGGAATAAGAGGATCAAATTCTGGGATCAAGGAAGAGTAATTTGGAATTACTCCTGATGGTATTAATGTGGCTGCATCGGAAGTATCATTTTGGACACAAAACTGTCTTCTTTTGGAAATGAGATTTATGGGTTGCAACTCTTTAGATGTATCAGGTATTTTTTATTCTGGATCATCCTCTGATGAGCTAAAAAGCTGGACAAATATTATTTTGAACTCATTAGACCCATTCTACTTCTTGTGTGCTCCCACATCTGAATCATCAATATAGGAACAAAGTCACCACACTCAGATTTGCACACAATTAAGGGACCTGCTTTAGAAGACAGAAATTTAATGTAATAGATAATAAGATCTCAGAGGACTACAAGAGTTTACTATCTCAAAATAAAAAAAAAAAAAAAAGAATGTGATCTTAAGGTTTNAAAGAATGTGATCTTAAGGTTTGTTTTAATTGACTTTAATGATTCTTCCTTTCAAACCAAGAAGTCTGTAGTAGCAGTTGCTTATTAGCAAGTCAGTGCTGATTTTCTTTCCCTAGGACTGAAGTGTAACTCTTGCAAATACTCCTGTGACTTTTCTTGCACCAGGAGAATGGATTTGCAGAGACTACACTGGGACACTAAAAAGATGACTGTGATGAACAACCCAACACAGCCCGCTTGTTTCATAAAAAGCAGGAGTGGGGTTCTAAAATTCTCCCCCATTAGCGTTTTCCTTTGGGGAAGCAGTTTCACCAAAAGGAGACAAAGACAAAAAGGAGGGGGAAGTACCAGGATCCGAGTAGTACATGGTCTGGGAGCAGGCCTCTTTTCTGTATATTGTGTAATGAATGAACTTATTTGCTTTTTCCTTCAGAGAAAAAGTTAAAAGAGTATTTCATCCCACCTAACAATATTAGTCAATATTAGTCATCCTTGACAAGCTAGAAGGCAGTTAAAGTGCATAGGCCTTCCCCTATCATTCTGTATTCATACAGATAAAACAAATTACCAGTAATGATCAGCTTTCCCCAATTTGCACACCATAGTCTACCTTTGGCAGAAATTACCTACTTCAGGCAACTAAATTGCTATAAGCAAATTAAAATCAACTACCATGTTGTCTCAACAGTTGCTGGCAGTGTGTAGTTGCTTGTAGGATGACGTGCTAGCGTCTGGCCCATGCCCCTTGAGATAAGGAGTGCCACATATTTGTATTGGGTTTGCTTGGCCAGGTTTTGGCAGTGGAGGCAGCTACAGGGTTGACATCTGTGAGAAGCTGCTTGACGCTTCCCCCAAGTCCAATTGAGCCAAAACCAACTTGCTCCAAGACAGACTCACCTCTGGCCAAGGTCAAGCTCAGCAGCAACAGTGGTAGCACCTCTAGGGTAACAGATTTAAGAAGAGAGAAAATTACTGCACAACAGCAACTGCAGGGAGAGGAGTAAGTATATGTGAGAGCGGCAGCCCTGCAGACACCAAGGTCAGTGAAGAAGGAGAGGCAGGAGGTGCTCCAGGCACCAGATCTGAGGTTTCCCTGCAGTCCATGGTGAAGACCATGGTGAGGCAGGCTGTCCACATGTGGTGCATGTTAGTCCACAGTGGAGAAGATATTCACCTGCAGCTCCTGGAGGATCCCATGCTGGAGCAGGCTGTGATCCCATGGGAAGCCTGTGCTGGAGCAGGCTCCTGGCAGGACCTGCGAACATGTGGAGAGAGGAGCCCACACTGTAGCAGGTTTTCTTGCAGGACTTGTGACCCCATAAAGGACCCACACTGAAGAAGCCTGCTCCTGAAGGACTGTGCTCTGTGGAAGGAACTCATGCTTGAGCAGTTCATAAAAATATGCAAACCATGGCAAGGATTCACTTTGCATAAGTTCAAGGAGGACCATCTCCCACAGGAGTGGGAAGAAGTTTGAGAAAATTGGGAGTGATGTTGAGCACAGGAAAAAGGGAGGCAATGAGAGGGAGGTGTTTTAAGATTTAATTTTACTTCTCATTATCCTACTCTGATTTGATTGGTAATAAATTAAATTAATTTCTCCAAGCCAAGTCTGATTTGTGTGTGATGTTAACTGATGAGTGATCTCTCTGTGTTCTTATCTCAAACCACAAGCTTTTTGTTAGAATTTCTCTCCATTGTCCTTCTTAGGAGGGGAATGATAGGGCCATTTGGGCAGGCACCTGTTGTCCATGAAGGTCAATCTACTAAAAAGTTATTTGAGGAACTGTATTTCAACAAATATGTTTATTTCTGTAGTATCAGCAGAGCTCTTCACAACTGTGAACTACATCTCCTTTGTGCAAAGTGCCAAAAGGAGGGTGACAGAAGAGATTGGGCAATAGAATCATTCAGAATCTTTGGTTGCCACACCTGTACTGTACACCAGAAAGAGGTGCTTTGATATTTCATTGTTGTGGATAAAGACTGTGTAATCTCCTTGCACAATGTCAAAATGTTTATATGTTTGCTGGCATTTCAGTGGTACTCCCTTTATTCTGCAGGCCCAAATATTCAGATCTGTGAAAAGAACATTACCCCATTTTGAAGTGAAGTTTGACTTCGAGAAAAATGGCACTCTAGAATATCAACCAATAAATAGAAGAAACACAGGAAAATCCATCTATTTCCTTTTTGTATCTTATGAATGCATTTTGCTCTGGTAAGACTGTATTTCTACTACTCATTCTACCAGTTTCTCAGCTCAGCTTTCAAGTAGCTATAAAAAATTATGACTTTTTTTCTTCCCCAGAATATTTTATTGATTTGCTATTAAACAGGACTTAATATCTTTAAAGCAGAGCTCAAGTTTACTCAATTCCTCACTGATCACTATACAACATCCTCCCCACTGTCCTACACTACCCTTCCTTCCCCTTCCCACCATGGACACAGCTAGTTAAGAGCTAGGAATTGATGTCACCCTCTGTTGGCATTTACAGAATAAAGTACTCAAGAATATAATGCTTTTTACAGTGCTTTTGTCTCATTCTTACGAGTCCAGTCTGTGTGGTTTGCTGCAGTCTATCTAAGCCTTTGTCTTAATCCCCCCTTACAAGTATTAGCAATAACCAATATAATGAGATCATTTCACTCTGTGAGGTTTGGGGCCTTCATAGAAAAGCCAGTGACTAAGCACATGGGGGATCTCTGTACAGATGAGGTCTTTCTTTGATGAGCACCGCTTCTGATGCCAGGGAAACACAGTGGGCCTCTTGATCATTATTCTTCCCAATCATATCAATATCCAACAGGGCCAGCACAATTCTTACCATTACATTATAAGTTCTCTGCTATAATTAATGTTTTTGTTGCAGTCCTTGCTGAGTGATTTCCTTTCTAACTAGATATTTCAAAACGAGGAAGAAAATGTGCCTTGAATTGCAGCTACATTGATGGCTTTATGAAGATACATAGTACCGTCAGGCAAACAATTCTTCCAAACTTGAACAGCCTTCCCTGAAACTGCAGATATCAAGCACACACTGTTCAAAATAAAGTAATAAGTTTTAACCAAAGGAAAAAAACCTACCTCTTTTAAATCATACTAACTAATTATTTCGTGTTCAAGTATATGTGTTTATCCTTAATTTGTGACTAAGAAAAGAGAGAAGCAATTTAAAAAACAGCTACTGAATTTGAAGTCAACGGTAAAATATACTTCCTGGTCATCTTTCCTGAAGGCTATTTATGATGATACTCTACAATGTAAGTCTGTCAAGTGACACCACAAAAATTTAGGTTCTAGTAATGCTTGGCATTGTTTGAATGCCCTGGAAAGTGGTCCAAAATGGCTCTAATTTTAGGATTTCCTAATCTGCAGAATGACTTTGGAAGTACTACATATCACCTGAAATTAAGGAGGATGGAAAAGGAACTTCAGTGAAATCAAACTGTGAAATCAACCCACATTTGGTTGGTGTATAGACCCAACACCAGACTACTCTTGGCTATCTTGGCTCACAGAGTTTTGCAGAGCCAACGTAGATCTCTAACACTATCTTAATCCACTGTCTTAATCCAACAGATCCACACATTAAAATCTTTCTTCTCTTGTTTAATCATGCCTACTTAGCAGGGATCTGCATGCAGACTTGCATTCTGTGGTTCTTAACTTGTTCTTCACCTTTTTCCGTTTTCCTCTTATCCTTTGCTCATGAAAGGATATTATGACCAATGACATTTTAAACACGTTATTCACAGATGTCATGTGTCTTCATCTCAGAAATGCCCATGCATATCTAAACGGAGCAGCTACAACCTTCAGTTCTTTCTTACTGTTCCTAAAGCTAAGATACTGTTCTGGTGATTATGAACATTCACAGACTCTTGTTGCAAGGTCAATCAGGGAATGATCCTCTGGGCTTGGGATCCTTTGGTTTTGGTTGGAGGGGGGATCACTACTCTCCAATGATCCTTTGCGTTTCATCAATAGTATCACGCATCCTGTTGTAATCAAACATGAACAAATGGACCAGAAGTTTAAATTACACTTTTTTGCATAGGTGACTGATGTGATTTGACTTCTTCTTCCCATACCCACCTGACTTACAACTAAAAAAAATTACTTCAGACGTAGGTTGTTCTGTGTTCATAGTGGAAGGCCCACTGAACTTGCTCTGTGGTATGAATCAAAATAGATTTAGACCAGAGCTTCATCCTTTGCCTCTTCTTTCTGAGTGTAGCTGCACCACTTGTCAGCATTTAGACTGTAAGGCAATTGAACAAAGCTGCCATTTGTGCTTCAGCTACATGTGGTTGAGTATGTAACCTTCTACAAGGATAGCTGCCTGTTCCTTCACAAGAAGCAATATTGTCTACTCTCCTGTTTTTGTGCCAAAATGGAACAGTTAAGAGAAGAGATGTGCTAAAAAGTTTCCAAATCAAGGTATCACAGGGAACTGCCAGCTCGGGCTTTCTTTGTCTAAAATTGCTTCAGGATGGTAAGCTTCCATTCCCAAGCAGCTCTGATTGCTATACCTGTGCTGGGTCAGGTAGATAAATCTAGTATACTGGCATGCTGTTGGCTACTACTTTTCCTCTTTCATCTGCAAAGGAAGCTTAGTTTATTCTTGCCCTTCAGGGACAAGATTTTTTCCTGTTTTTCTCACAATGTTAAAGTCCATCTTCTTGGAGATATTTTCTCCTCTTATGTCATGTGTACATCTAGGAAAACATGGTACTCCGATTTTCTGTTGCCTAATTCCTTGGGTTCTAGGTGAACAGGACAAAATCTATATTGGGACTAACCAGAACATGAGAGTTTTATTCATTTTCATCTCTCAACAATGTTTTTGGTTTCTTATTTATTTCTTCTTTTTGCTCTCTTACATAGGTGTTGTGAGAGAGTGGGAAGGAAATTTAATGTGCAGAGTTTTTCGGCTGAAGTAATTCATCTCAACTCTGTAAAGCCCAAGGGACTACTCCACTTTGCACCAACAGTGCATCTAGTTTGCCAGAAAAGTTTTCTCATTGTTGTCCTGTTTTTCAAGTACCACTGTTAAATCTTTGTTTCATAAAAGTTTGGTCTTTTCTTCTGGCAACACCCATTGTTCAATAGACACTTTTGAATGCAAGAGGGGAAGTGTTTTTCTTTTGTCAAAAAACCCTCTACTAAACAGGTGCCAGTACATATAATTCAGAAAGTATGTAACTATTTTTTAAATAAGAAGTTATCACTAACCACTGCATCCAAAACTATAATTTCCAAATAACTGCAATTGTATGTTATGAAAAAGATGAGGAATTAACATTCTAAGACTGTTGAGTCATGATTCTAGCCAGTGCTCAGAGGCTTTGCAAAGAAATGTTTAAGTTGTATAAAGTAAGACTGTTGTAATCCATACAATAGCCATCAGTGTGCAACAGAAATTCTTTTGTGGGATTATTATTGCTTTTTATTGATGGTCATGTTGTTTGTTTTAATTATTTATTTTGACCCCCAAACTTCAGACTTGTCCAGGAAAATTACTGATATGCAAAAGTGTTTGATGTCAGAAGATAAGCATAATACCCAATCATGAAATTCCTCACCTTTGGACAAGTTTTACCCTTAAATTCATATATGCTGACCACTGGTGGAGGCCTACTCCTGTGCTGACCTCAGTGCAGGTATTTGTCTCTGCCAAGATAGAACTTGTCTTACAGTGGAGACATGAAATGGGCTTGGGTATTGTAAGACAGAGAAAAGATCTGTTTAGTTAACTTCACCCTGTTTAAAAGATGCAGACTGAGTTATTTCATCTATAATAGACAGCAACTGGACTTTCAGATGGCTTTACTAGGAATGGAATGGAACACACTTTTTTTTCTTTTTTTTTTTAATTTAATTTAGTTATAATTTCAGTTTTACCTTATAAAATGATTGTCTTGTCTCTGTAGCTCATAAAAAAAAAAATCAATTAATATTGTCACATTCCCACTCTTCACGCTTTACACGACATGATATGCTGTGATTGATCTGACCCAAGAAGATACTACTCAAGGCAAGGACACAAAGAAAATTACAAATAATACTAATACAAGGAGAAAATGCACCCCTTTCAAAGCAGCAGCTTCATGGTTGGATGTAGCACACAGGGTTCTGTGCACAGCTGCTTTCCAGGGGTCTGAGTGGGAATCAGCCAGGGTGGACAGCACCATTTTCTGCACTGGCTCTAAAGACAAGTGCCCTTCTCTCCACCTGCATAGTCACAGTTCCTAGAAGGGCAAGAAGGGGGAAGGGATGGGCCCATGCCCAGATTGCACAGTCCCATTCAGTGGATCCAGACCGTAAAGTTCATCTCTAAGTAAATGACACTCCCTGTCACAGAAGTTGTGCCCACTTGGCTTGCCTCCAAAATTTAGCTGGTGTTATTTTGGCAGCATAAGCCAGGGCAAAAGGAGAACCAAGGAAGAAATGAGGGTCACAGACCACAAGAAGCAATGCCTTAAGATTATGGCCAGTGTTACTGAGGGTACGCTAAGAGGCACTGACTTTGAGCACATCTGAACAAAATGCAAAGGGTGGCTCTGAGGCTGGAGGTGGGCCTGCCACAGTGCTACTGGAGAGGAACTCAGGAACTGGCCAAGGGGAATCAGTTCCTCTAAATAAACATGTCAGAGTAGGGTCTTTTTCTGTAGGTCCTCAGAGACTCACGTTTCTCCATCAGTATGCAGCTAACTGAAGCACTTGTATCAGAGGACTTTTTCACCAGCTGCTTATAGATAAGTAAGACATGAATTAAGTGAATGATCTCCTGCAGTGGCACCAAGGGAAGTGATCCGCATCATTCTGATACTACTACAAAAAATAGACTGTTCTTATGGCAACAGAGTTGAAACTGTGAAATTTTAAGGGCTCGACTTTTTTTCTGAACTTTTCAGACTTAGAAAAGTTTCCACTGCAGCAGAAAAGCAGAGTAAGGATAGGCACAACTCTGTCTTGCCCCTCCACTCCCTGTTTCTTTCCTCCCTGCAGTTTGGGTAACTGTGATGGGAAAAGGAAGCAGATGAGAAGACAGTCTAGTATCTACTTTCTATTCCTTCCTCACAAGGGCCAGGACAGAGCTCTTATAGGGTCTGGCCAGGGTCACCTACTCATTGCAATATTTCAGCACTGATTCATAACGGAGAGAATTTCACTTTGCTTGGAAGCTTTGAAGGAAGTACATCTAATTTCACAAGGAATAACAGAGAATTAATTGGAAGCCAAGTTTTTAGGTTTGTAAAAATATCAAATTTTTTTGCAAAGGAAAATCAGGTCAGGTCAGATCAGAATAGGCTGCTCCAAATTGGTGCTCAGAAGAATGGGTCACTCAAGGAAATTGATTATGATATAATAAGAATTGCTAACTTCAGAGCAATTTGGGTCTGAAAGCATTGGCTTTGTACTGCTAAGTGTCAGAAGAGAAACATCCAGCTCATTTTCACAGCCAAGAATGAATAAAGGCATTGTTTTACTGAATTGATATGCTAATCCATATTATCTTCCTCTTTTGAACTTTATCTGGAGTTTTGCCAGTACATTTGCAAAATTTCTGCACAAACTCAAGACCCTGCCACTGAATGCAAATCAGTGGTATAACACAGGATGAGGAAGGCTGGTGGTTACAGGACAAAGACACTGCAATGAAAGTGTGGGAGTACTTTCACAATCAATGTGCTCTCCAGGACTGTAACACTTCCTGAAGAAACCACTTCCAGTGCTGAGTCTGGACCATAGCAATATGTGCCTTTCTTTTCAGCAGCAATAAATTTAGCTCCAGCATGAGCCTGAAGGGAAGAGCAGCGCTGTCTTGTGCCCCCCACTGTCACATTACTTGCCTTGAAACAGCTGGTGTTGATAGAAAAGAAACAATCCCCTTAGCCTTTCACCTCCTTTTGTCCCGTCTCATCCCCTGCCACTGCTAAATCCACATCAGTAAATTCACACCTGCTTGAAGATTACTAGGCAAATAATACACATGCCTAGACATGCTGAAAAGATCCTATAGAAATGGAAACATATGTTCATTAATAGGACCCCAAACGCAGCCAATTAAATTATAATCAACCCTACAACTTTTGAAATCCACCCCTGGAACTGCTGTTGTTCACACAGCTTCCAACCCTGAACAGAAGGGATCACTCAGAGAGACAGTGCTACCTTCAGCAGATGCTCTTGTTATTTAGGGACCTGAGACATGCTCCTACAGGAGCAATCTGTGTCAAAAATTTGAGCAAAACTCAAATGACATTTTGAATGAATACTGTTTGCACTGCAGTAACATTAGCTTCCACAGTGGTGTTGCTGGTGATGTGGGATGTCTCTTTGCCCTTCTCCCAGTATAAGGGTGTGTTGTTCTAGGTGTTATTTGATGACTTCTCAGATTGATGACTTCTCAGTCCTGGACTGAGCAGTTTTTGTTTTATGCTAATCTCAGAAGCACAACCTGAATGCAAATAAAACGAAGTGGTAGAGGGTAACAGTGATGTTTATTTTTATGAACATGAAAACTGGTAGTTATGACAGGCCAGGTATCAGTAGGCAGTGAAGAGTAAAGACAAGTCACATAGATACATGATGGATATGGAGAGAAAGGGAGGATTGATGCCGAGGAAAATGTGGTTAAAGCAAGAATGGCTGTCATAGAAGTATCTATATTCATATAGATGGAGTGAAATTTCCCTGAAAACAGCAGCACCCTATCACACTGTTCATGGGATTTTTTTCCCTTAGATTCAAGTTACTTTTTCAACTGAAAAAGGAAAATTTCACCCCCAAGAGAGCTGGGAAAAACTCATTTCTTCATTTAAGGAAAGCAATTTGAAAGATTCAGGAATAGATTCCAAACACAGCTGATACAATTTCTTTTTCTGTGTTACTTAACATTGTTTTATTGATCTGAATATATCATTAACAGACATAATTGAGGGGGAAAGGAAATAGAACTGTCTACTATAATTTAATTTTCTGTCACAATCTATATACCTGATGCACTCTCAGTTTCAATATTTCAGTGTATTGCCACTGGCACATTACTCATAGAGAAGATTCTGCTTTATTCACAGCAAAATGGTCATGACTTGACCTTTCACAGCTGTGGAGACAAAAATACATGGACTTCAGTCAAACATGATGTCTGGGTGCAGTTTCAGTAGTGATACCAGGGCAGGCTAAAGATAATGTAAAAGCATGTTAATTCAAGTGCTTACTGTGAGCCTGATCCTACAACCATTCACCTATGAGTAATCTTAAAAGATAATTTGCTTGTATGAATGAGGATTTGGCATGTCAGTCAGTGAAAGCTTTAGTATTGGATTATCTGTTCTCTGTGCTGAAAAAGTGATGCAAAATGGTCCTTTTTTTTACAATTGGAATGAGTTTGCAGCTATATAAAATGACTACGGCACTGCAATTACAAATTTAATATTATAAAAATTAGGAAACACCTAATGTAGGACTGAAATGCAAGTACCAGTGCAACTCTGATCTTTTTACTGTCCATATTAAAGCATCCAATCCAGCTTCCCAAAAAACTCCAGAGTTCTTCACAGCCTCACCATGTACCCCTGATCTTGCTCAGACCAGTGTGCAAATCTTAGCCCATATTTCCAGTCCTGCTGCAGGCTCTCTGTGATTAGTCTCAGAAGGCAGGAAAATACAATGGAAATTAGGGAAGGAGAGGAAGAGGGCTAGCATATGTATTGTTCAGCTGAGGAGTTAGCATCTGTATTTGCAGCTTTAGAGTTAAAGCCATCCTGGCAGAGCCTGTCCCTTGGTGGACATAAAGCTCAGAATCAACTTTGCCTTGGTCAGGAGCCATTGGCAGTGACAGTAACAGAGCAAGTCTGACAACCAAACCATTGTTAACAGAGATGTGCCCTGTCTTGGCATGGGCCTGTTTGAAGTGGTTGATGTACTGTGGTCTGGAAGCCCTTGCTAGAGGAAATAGCCCATTTTTTATCTCTGAGGGGCTTTTGTCCACTATGGGGGTCTAGGCATTATTTCTTCCAACTTGCCCGTTGTTATTAAAACAAACATCTTGTTGTTTTCTACAAACCAGAAGGAACATACCTCATTTAGGCCAATACCCACAGGAAGGGTGGGATGGGAGGGATGGGAGGCAACTATGCTCGATGACTCTCATACAGTTTCCAATACAGGTATGCCTGTTAAGATTAGTTTTCCCATTTTCAGGGCCTGATAGCCTCTACTGGTCTACAGAGGTTACTTCATGTTTGCCTGTGTCTTTTTCTACAAAAAGGGCAATGGGTCCCTCTTAACCTTGCCAATGAATCAGAAGGCCTGATGACCACAGTGGGATCCCTCCTTGCTAAAGGAGTTAATTTCTAGCGATCTTTTTCTCCAGATGAAAGGACAGGTATTTTGTTAATTTGTTTGCCAAGACAGAAAGCTTTGCTTTCTTGAGGTCCCAGAAGTATGAAAGCTTCTGAGTGTTACAGTTTGTCATGGCAGTTGATGACTGCTCAAAGAGCATTTCAGAAGAGTATGAAAAGGGTTAAAACCTCTGCATCCTCTTACAAATGGAATAGATACCTTAGTGGCTAAGTTACTTCTTCTCTTGTTTTTCTGCTGCCTTGTAAGATCTTACTGGTTGACTGTAAGTAGTGCAGGTAGAGTAGCACATCTGCAACGGCAATAAAATGCAAATTGCCCTCATGTGTGTCTGTTGTGATAGAGACAAGACATGCTGAAGTGGCCTGACGCTGTGCTCTGTGGCACTGACCCTGACATGACTGCCACTTCAGCAGAATTAGTTATGGACTACAACAGGGACCACAAAATCAGCCTTACTCCCTGTGTCACATCTTCTTTCTCTTCCTTAACAGTCAGAGGCAGTTTTCTGCTTTTACGATTTATTCCTTGCTGAAAGGCAAACAAGTGCATGGTTTCTCTCCTCAGCCTTCTAATATCATTTGAATCTCTATGGGTGCAGGACAGATTTCCTCCTCCAATAAGGGAAGGGATTAAGAAACTTGGATTTGGCAGAAACATATAAAGAGATTAGAGCATTCAAATAACTGGTACAGGGATGGCAGGTCAGTTCTCATAGCACATGAAAGCATTTTGTAAGGAATTTGAGAGGTCAAAACATAAAATTACTTTCTGCCATATTGCTAGTTTTTTCTAGCTGCTATTGAAAAACACACCAGAGGACCATTTTCCCCTTCAGCTTCAAGAAGTATTGTTTCTCTCGTTACAACACCAGCACATAAAATTTTGTGGTATGCCATATCCGATTCTTCTCTCCCTGGCATTTCTGAGAAGAGGTCACTAACTACAAATGCAATACCCCTTAGAAGTTAGACTGCCATGAAATGCAACCAATGGGGAGAAAAGCAGGGTCAATGTGTTGAAAACTATTTTGGAATAGGAAATGTTCAACTTATTTTATTTCACCAGGCATTCAGAAACAAGTATCCTTCCTTTTTAATATAATTCTGCTGCAAAGAATGATTTTAAATTGATTTGACATTGTTATACTGTAGTAATCTTCCAAAATCCTTGCTAAATCAAATGCTTTCAGAATACAACCTCTCATGGTCCCTTTTAACTCTGTTTTCTATGGTTCTTCAACTGCAGTAATTTTTCCATGCTTCTCTAGGGAGATTTCATTCTATATTTCCATATTATAGTTTACAATTACTTCAAAGTACAGTAAAATAAAATAAGCAAGGAAGTCTGTGCAAAGATCAAAGAAGACCTTATTAACAGTTGTTTTGTATGCAGTTAAATCTTACAAGAATACAATTCCAGAAAGTCAGCATTATAAAAAATGTATCTCCACTGTAAGCTGCTCAGCACAAAGCTGGATGCTTGGTCTGTGTGAGGGTTAAGAGAAGCATGTTGGAGCCCAGAGGGAGTCACATGCAGAAGACAGACACGAGGGCTGAACGCGATTCATCCTTGGCACTACCACTGCTGCAGCGAGCGAGGTGGAGTTACACTGACAGTCACTAATAAAAGTGAGCACAGGAACTGAACCCCATCTTGTTACAAGCTGATGTGAAGAGCGGCATAGGGAAACCAGTTTGCAGTACATAGTAACATGGGGGGTTTTATTGGCCCAAATAAAGCACAGGAAACATAGTAAATATTTTCAAGTGCCACCTCCTGGCTTTTCATCTACTATTTACATAAATATGGCTATTTTTTAATTTCATAGAGCAGATGAAGGGCTCTAGAAATTGGATGTCTCATCAGCTGTCTGGCCAACAGTTTGAACAGATTTCAAAGATAGATGTTACCTCATTCTGTACACAGCATGGATATTGCACCTTTCTCCTGAGCAGTTCAGAGATATCCAAACATGAACAAAGTCTGTGCAAATCCACATGAAGCAGATGCAATCAGTGGATGAGAATTCTCATAGCATGCAGGAATCACAAAGAACCATAGTTACCAATTCTTGGTTCCACTGCAGACCTCATGATATATTTCTTGTGAACACACCAGCTCCTGAAGCCAAGAGATTGTGTGAGAATATAAATTCTATTCAGGAATAAAATGGGGTATGTGTGCAGTTCTGGAAGGCGGTGGTGAGAACCTGAAAAACAGGACTCCCACCAGCCTAAAAAGCAAAGACACAAGAGGTACCTGCAGGTTTTTTGTTTGTTTGTTTGGTTGGTTTTGTTTGTTTGTTTGTTTTGGTTTGGTTTGGTTTGTTTTTTTTGGTCAAAAGCTGGTGAAGGGAAGAGTTGGTTAATTAATTTGCATACTGTGGCTTGGCAGCATTGCAAGAACTGAATGATGAGCCCAGCATCTCACAGGAACTCTGTGATGCAGCTGGCAGGAAATCCCAGGCTTTCTCATTCCCTAAGTCCTGACTGCAAATTGCTTCACTGATCAGTACATCTGATTTTTACTGATGATACATACTTAATATGGGACTGGAGCCTGGGATTTGTTTTGCTTTGGTTTTGCTATTTTGGTATTAATGCTACTGTCACTTAATATGAAATCCTTCTGTTTTCCATACAGGGTTGAAACGCGTAGAATGTTGTGAGAAAGGGTTTTATAGACTTGGAGAGAAAACAAAATTAATTTAATGATGTGAGAAAATGATTCAATATAACCATGAGTTTTTAGGACAAATTATTAGCCTTCTGCAGAAAACTCTGAGCAAGATTTATATTACCTACAAAAGTCACTAATGATATTTGGGCTAGGGTCTTATGAATCAGGCTAAAAGAAATTATAAATCTAAATGAGCATATCTGAGCATGACCCTGCCATTTTCTCCAGGCCAAAACAAGATTTATTATGAGAGTTATGAAACTTTGAACTCTTTTATATAATAAAGAATCCTATTTATGACCATGCAGTTAGGTCTGAATTATTATGCTTACTCTAAACACTGCTTTTGCAAGATTTATGTCCTGGTCATTTTACAGCATTTGGGCATGAAACTTGCCATTTATAACCACAGCACAGTAAAAAAAAAAAAATCTTTGAATTTTTGTTTTAAATACAATCAGCCACACTTTAAAACTGGAGAGGTGATAAAACGTTTTGGGGTGGATTTTTTTG
>VXAU01004986.1:128664-168503 GCA_013399695.1 Formicarius rufipectus | reverse complement strand
TTTGTGGAGGGTTGTTTTTTTTTTTTTTTTTTTTTTTTTTTTTTTTTTAAGGAAAACTTCATACCTACTGAAAGATGTGACCACGTTTTAGCTTTAAAAATTCAAAATTTTGAAAGCTATGCTTTTACATCATCAGTCCTTGAGGTATTTGTGCTCACTATTTACAGTACTGTTTTTCAGCTGTAAATGTCTGAGAATTATTTTATGTGAAAGGCAGTTGCTATAACAAAAACAGTATCACTGGTGAAATTATTTTCTTGCTGGTTGAAAAAGCATCTGATTTGAATAAAAATAATTTCTAATTTTGCCATTAAAATTGGGAACACAGTGCTACTTAAGATAAAGGAATAAAGGGAGTGCTTCCCAAGTCCTACTGACCAGGGCTACCAGACATCAAATCTTAAAAGAATTAACTGGGAGAAGTGTTCTTGATATCTGACATACCCCCTGGACAAGCCACAATTACTTGAAAGACTAAATATCTGCGATGCAGAAGCCCTTGATTATAGTTGAATCAAGATAGGTTTGGTTTAGGATTTTTTTTTTAAAACAAGAAGAGTACCTATCTCTTACATTTAGGGGCTTTAGCTCAGTCACATTTCCTATGGCTTCCAGACTCCCACTTACTTAGTGACTGAAAGCATGAAATGGAGTTTTCAGTGTTCCCATGTGAAAGAAAACTGGTAGCACTAGGAAAGTGGGTCACAACATTTCCTGTGTGTATGACCTGGTATGAAAAGTGAAGTGCCTTAGAATGCTGATGGCCACGTGTCTGGCAATTATCTGTTTATCAGGTGTGATCATCCAGTTTAGGGAATTTATCTGTGGTTGAAAATACTGATTTTTTTTAACCTTTAGTTGCACTTAAAACAACTTCTGTATTGCTGAACTGGAAATTAAATGTTTTGGGGCAGGGTTAGCGGGGAAAGAGGTTAGGATTATGGCTGTTAAATGTGTGTCAGAAACCAAAAGTACTATGAGGCATGGCAAAGGTTTCCATTTACTGAATTTACCCGTGTATGTCTTCTTTCACTTTTCCTTTTGTTTGTGTGTTTTATCATGCAATAAGCAGGTGATAATAACAATAATACCAATACTGCTACTACTACTACTACTACTATGACGACTATTACTACTACTATTACTATGATGGTGATTATAATAATAATAACAATAATAATAATAATGTTAATTGGACAACTTTACTGAAGTGTAAGGTTAGGTGCAATGCCATAGATGGCAATGGCCTTACCTGTCATTGTATAGGTCATACCTGAGTAAGTTTGAGACACTGAAAAAATAGGAATTGTCTCTAGCTTCCTCCTCTTCAGATGATTATAAAGAGCCTTCACTGGCTCTTTCTAGATGTTGATGGATATCATTGATGCTGAAGTATTGATGACATGTCTGGAAGCCTCAACAACAGTGGACAAAATGATTTCTGAGGTTCTATTGTCTCTTGGAGAAAACTCCAGAGACAGTATTGAACAACTGAAAGGAAGACTTTCCCTTTATCAAGGAGAAACAGGCAAGCTTGATATCCACAAGTTGATAGACCCTGATAGGATGCATCCACTAGTTCTGAGAGAGCTGGAGGAGACCATAGCAATCCTCTTTGAAAGGTCATGGTGATAGAGATGCCTGAGGACTGGAAGAAATTGAATTTCAACCCAGTCTTGAAAAGGGGAAAGAAAGAGGACGCAGGGAACTACTGGCCAGTCTGCTTCACCTTGGTCCCTGTAAAGGTGATGGAGCACTGCATTCTGGAGGTCATCTCTGTCCACATGAGTGACAGGAAGGCAATCAGGAGTAGTCAACATGGATTCACTAAAGGCAAATAATGCTTGACCAACCTTATGGCCTTCTATGATGAAACAGCTACTTAGATGAAGACCATTTCCAGCAGACTGAAGGAGGTGGTCCTGCCCCTCTACACAGACCTAGTGAGGCCACACCTGGAGTGCTGTGTCCAGTTCTGGACTCCTCAGTACAAGAGAGACATGGAGTTCCTGGAGCAAGTCCAGCAGAGGGCAACAAGGATAGTTAGGGCACTGGAGCATCTCTCTTGCAAGGAAAGTCTGAGAGAGCAGGGACTGTTCACCCTCAAGAAAAGATGACTGAGAGGGGACCTCATCAATGTCTATAAGTATCAGAAGGGTGGGTGTCAGGAGGATGGAACCAGGCTCTTCTCAGTTATGCCAAGAAATAGGACAAACGGCAACAGGCAGAAACCAATGCACAAGAAGTTCTGCCTGAACATGAGGAAGAACTTTATAGGGCAGGTGGCTGAGCACTGGGACACGTTGCCTAGAGACATTGTGGAGGCTCCTTCAGTAGAGATATTCAAAAACCGTCTGGATGCAATCCTGTGATATGTGCTCTGGGATGACTCTGCTTGAGCAGGGAAGGTTGCACCAATTGATCCACTCTAGTCCCCTCCAACTTTACCCATTCTGTGATTCTGTGAACTGCTTACCTGACCTGAGGGTTTGATTGTTGGTGAGCATTAGCAGGCTCTAACTTCCTGCACATCCCTAATCTGTGTGTGCATCAAGACGCTGTTTGCAACTGCTGTACAAGACTTATGAAGTGTTTCCATGTGTCACTTCTACCCATTCTTTGTTTTCCTATTACCTCATTCCTACAAGAACAAAACTGTTAAATGGGATGACAAAAGATAACATGGAAAACATTCACAGCCTCATAAATAAAATAACAAATTATGGGACCAGTTTTCCTGACAGTGTAAAATGTGCAAACTTCATCTGGCCTATGGTTTGTATTTAAACCTCAAATAATGGCTCATTGTATATCTGAGTTTTAAAATTTCTAATTTATTTACATGTTATCTGTGCCCTGAGCTCACTCAACAGAGCAAACAGGCAAACTGCTCTTGTCCTTGGGGCAGAGGAGGGCTGAGAATCGCAGGAAGACAGGCGGCAGAAAAGTACTCTGAAGTCTACTCCATGGTGATCAAAGGTAGGCCAGAAACAAGAACAAAACTTCCAGCCACTCTTAAAATAACAGCAAAGTCCCACTGCAGAATTCCAGGTGAGATAGTATGGATAAAAAACTCTTACACTGTTTCTTGCAGAAGAGTCCAGTGATAGCTGAGGTATTGAAAACGTGTCACTGTATTGGCAGAACAACACATGAAAGCCAACAGCAGAATGTTCCCTACATGCCATCCATTTACATCATAATTCTCCTTACAAGCATCACTGTATTTGGACAAAAATACTTTAATAATTGTGTGAGATGTGACTGCCTTTGATAACAGAAAGCTGGAACCAGTTTTTTGGAAGTGTGGGTCCCACCTCTCATCGGATATTTCATGTGCCTGTATGTCTGCACCAGTAATTAGAAATAACCAAGCTTAAAAGTCTGCACAATTCCCCATTTACTCTTGCAAAATCATAACCAACTTTCTCTTGGAAAGAAACTACAGTCAAATGAAAGTGATGTCGGTTTCAAATCGAATTACCTTGTAGAGTCTCATGCACAATAGGACCACTCACACAGTTGTTCCTATGAGGCATAACACAGAGCTTGGCCTTTTTTAGGGAACTCATTACTTAACAATATATTGTTGTGTTTGATTGAATTGGTTCAGATGTGCTTGGCAAGGCTGCAAGAAAAATCCGTGTTGCCATGCCAAATGCTTTTCAACCTGTGTGTGCCTGTGTGCAGGTCTGATAAGGTTATCCATGGTGCATATGCCTCTCATTAAAAAGTTAAGTTCTCGTACTGTCCATATAGGCTTCAGAGAGGTTGCATTTGATGCTAAAAATGTCCATCTGAAAACAACCAAGGCTAAATCAGGCACCCCTTGCCCTATTCTGCTTATGTACTTGTGACTTATGTTGCTCTGGCTGCACTATCCCTCCAGATCAACAGGAGAGTGGGGCAGTGACCCTTTCATCCTCAGCTTCCATCTTTTTTGTGTGGCACTTATGGAGACAGACGTATGGGTTGCGCTCTTTTGGACTTGATGAAGTGAAAGAAGTGAATCCCTCTTATTTTGTGTTCATGGTTTGACCACTGTACCAGGAAAGAGGGCCTTGCCTTTCTCAAATGTATTTTGAAATGAGTTGGGACCCACGGCTGCCCATGCACACTAGGTACATACTGAAAATGGCCCATATCTGGAAGTGTTCAAGGCCAGGTTGAATGAGGTTTTGGGCAGCCTGGTCTAGTGGAAGATATTCCTGGCCATGGCAGAGGTGTTGGAACTAAGTGGTCTATAGGGCCCCTTCCAACCCAAACCACTCCATGATTGTATGATATGACTGCTAGACATGCCTGACCAGAGGTCTTAAAGTGAAGGCTCTGCTTTTGGATAGAGACAAGTTATCCAGCTCACCAGTCTTTTGTCCAGTATACACTGGCATTCATATTTGGCATCTGCTAGATTTTGCTGTCTTTTTGCAAGCATATCCCAGGCTGGAGACTTCTGGGCAGTGGAGGGTTTTCAGTACTGCAATTTGTGGTCTTAAATTAGGTGCCATTGCAGGTTCTCTGGTTCTCTTCCCAAAGTATGGGTACACTGGAAAATTAGGGTTGACTGAGTTGTCTGTAAGACTGATTTAAACTAATCTGAATACAGGTTTTACTTTGGCTTACATGAATTATTTATTTTTTTCTTTTTATAGCTAGTAACACTGGCATAATTCTTATAGTATGCACAACTATGTTAGGCTAAAGAGTTCATAATAATTGTATAAATTCCATGCACAAAGGAAATCATGCTGGCAAATTTGTCCATACTGAGATAATGTACTTCTTTGACAATACCACACTTATCAAAATGATGCATTCCTAACATCTCTTATAGACTTCAGAATTGCAATGGATCAGTTTTCTGGCCCTCTGATGGACAGCATGTTGGATTTTTAAAGGACAAACACACATTTCTGTTCCTAGTATAGGACTCTGAAGTCATACGTGCTTGGAAAAGGTAGAGTTTCCTAACTTGATATTAATTGACATCCATTGTCCACTGGTTTCTTCCTTAAATCTAAAAACACTCCATTTTTCAGTCAGCTTCATTTCATATGCTGTTGTCTCCATGAATCCTCTTTCCACTATTTTTCTTCTTTGTGGAAGTGCAGGAAGTGTCCTGGATCTTCCTGACTTTTCTTCCCATTCTCTATTTCTTTCTTCCTGTTCTCATTCCCCAGACAGTTTTGACACCTGGCAGATTTCCATGTCTTGTAAGGGCTTCCCCAACTACTTCCTTAATACCCTACTTATGATTGTCTCTTTCTTGGCAAAATCAAGAAGAAAATAGAATCTCTCAATTTACAGTATTAATTCTTACCTGGAAGGTTTTGTCTCCCAGTCTGAGGACTCAAACTTTTTCTTTCCTGGTTTTAAATCCTGCAGAAAAGAGTACTTAAGAGATAGCTGGTTGTTTAGGAAAAAATGCTCTTTGTGTGTAGCAACAAGAGCTTTCCTTCCTTGGCTGAGCAAGTTTTTTTTCTTCTGAAGGACTGAAATAGTTCTGACTCAGGAAGTCTATTTCCACAAAAGTTTCAGATCAAGGTGCTTTGTGAGTTACTATCTCCAAAAGCAGACGATAAAGAGAACAAAATCTCTGAGTCATGTGCTCAGCAAACATGGTTCATGATGCCATCTCTGATCAATTTGTGTAAGCACCCATGGCTGGAAAGCACCTTTCCTGATCCAAGCTGTTTTTGGCCTCATCTTTTCTTGGAGTACCTTCAGTTCTTTGGCTGAATACAAAAGTCTATTTTCCCTTCCTGTTTACACAACTAAAACCTGTTTGCCCTGGAAGACACTCGCTTGGGTTGTTTTATCAATGCTTGTGGCAAAAAGCTGTGGAGAAAGATGTGCCTGCTCTGCTGCAACCTCCTCTAACTTCTGTAATCCTGCACAAGTGAAAAAGATGGGATGGGGGCAAGGACCCTTCTCTCTGCCTCATTGCTCGAATTCAGACATAAAGGAAAGCTTCCTGCCCTACCACAAGTGAGAGCTGAGCTACCAGCTTGTGTCAGTCATATTGCCCATGTTTATACATGAGAGTAGCAGCAGTTGCTACTCTTTGAGCTCCCACAGACTTGGTAAAAATGCCTTCAGGAGTCACTTCCTCTGCACCTTCCCCCCACTGCTGGATGTGGCTTAGAGCCACAATCCAAGCCTTAGACTGCAAATGGCTTGGAGCAGGGATTATGTTTTTCTTTTATGTTAAACAAGAGCAACCCACACTGAGTGTGCTCATTAAAAAATCATGTTGTTCAACACTGTTCCCTTGCGCTACAGTTAGAGCTTTGCAATTTAATATGCAAGAGACAGGTTGGATTCTCAGGCCAGTCAGGCTCAGAAAGGGATGAATACGTGGCAAAACAGCATGTTGGAAGAATAAAGCCCATACCCACCGTGGGACAACAAGGCAGTCTTCAACAGGAGATGTTTTTAACAATGTGATTGCATCAATTAATTTACAAAGGATCCTAATAGGTGTGAAAGAATGATGTTTCTTTCAACCAGAAAGATAAGTTCTTGGCCATGCTGCCTTGTAAATCACATTAAAAACCAAATTAAATAGTACCTTGCACCGTTAATAGAAAGTGCATCTCCTGTCCTTCCCTATAAAAGAAGCCTACCCATCTCTAACGACCACATGCATAGGTGGATAAATGATGAAAGAAAGAAAAATTACTAAGAAGTTAAGCCTACTGTGCATTGTATTAACTTCATAAATGACCCTAATGATTTTGCTATGGGTGAAATACATGAAGAAAGTACAAAAGATAAAAGATGTTATAGTGTATAATAATTCAAGGATTCCAAGCATAAAATAGATGCACCACCTGAGCTGAAAGCAGAATGATGTTCTGAGAAAAGCACTGAGACTTCAGTTTCTTTTCCATCCTAAATATGAGGAACCTTAAATGAAGAGAGAAGGATTCCACACACAGTTGCTGCTCCAGACATTTTGACCAGCTTCAGCCTCTCTGGGCAAACTTTTCCATGCAAGATCTTCCTGTTGTAGCCTTTTGATCTGACTGCCCCTACCGGCTGTAGCTGCAATCAAGGTGCATTGGGTTGTTTGCAAAGGAAACAACTCTGGAGAGAACTGATGCACAAAGGAGGGAGTAGGGAAGCCTGCTCCATTCCAACTCAGGCTGCAAAACCAGTTGCATTAATATTCCCTCTATTCCTTGGTGCATCATTTGAAGATGAGATTGTTAAGCAGCTCTCTCTGTATCATGTTAATGATGAGGCACTTCAACAGTTTGAGCCTCCACACTCTGCCAGCCTGAGCTGTAGGAGACAGAAGACAAACTTTACTGTTAAAATTGCAATTGTGTTGTTCACTGTTGGGATAAAAAAGATGAAAGTTTAAAAGAAGCTGGCAGAGACACAGCCATTACAGAAAAGAGGTGTGTCTCTGTTGGGTGCAGGGTGCAAGATTAAAAGAATATATGTGACAGAAGGAGAGTTGAGAATAATTTCTCTGTTTTGGTGTGCATAATACCAATGATCTATCAGACATTCAGAGATGATCCTCAAAAAAATTCTAACTACCTAATTTTCAAAATTAAAGAAATGCCACTAAATCCTTCCCCCTCATACAGTATTGCAGAGAATTTGGGGAAAGAAGCCAAAGGAAATGAAAGAACACTCAGAGTGAATCCTAATGAATCAGCCTGTAAATGAACAGAGTTCTGACAGCATTACATGGCCTAGTCCGTGATCATCCTTTGAGGATGTCAGAGCAAAAAAGGCAAAGAAACTCCAAGCTCTGCAAACAGCTCAGCATCTGACTTGATCAATTACTGGTAGTTTCTTTCTTCCTACAGAAGGCTTTTTGCATATACAGTTGTAGATCACACAATAACAGGCTAATCATCAGTGTTTGTAGCACCTTGTTGCCCTTACGGTACTTTCTTTTTTCTTTCTCCTCAGCAAGATAAGCACAAACCCAACTGTTTTCTGTGGGCTCAATCTGTAGGAAATGGACTAGAAACTATTTTATCAGAAGGAAGGGAAAGAAAAAGGTGAATAAGTCTCACCATTATCCTTTAGCACCTCAACAACTGCACTAAAGACACATTGGGCTGTCCTGGGGCCAGTAGTAGCAGAACCGACAAGTTGTGGAGGTGTCCATCAGGGCACCATTTGCCCAGCAGAAATTTTGCCACCTGAAAAAAAACCAAAAAAACAAAAAACTAAGATAATCCCCGATCTTTCACTTTGCAGTGGAAAGCTGGCATGTTACCAGCACACTGTCTTCATGCTGTGGCAATTGAGAAAATTGGAGCATATTGTCTTAAAGAAACATCCCATGCTGTTCAAGCTCTCACCAACACCACTGGAGAACTGGCTTTGGAACCTGCACAGGTGAGGTCCTTCTTGAATCCAAACAGGGCACAAGGGACATGCCCTCTTCCCTCCTGGGAAACCTCAGGCACATTTTGAAAGAACTCCTTGCGTTTGACAGGGAAGTTAAGCATCTGGACCTAAATAAGGCCATTGGTCTGGCCTGCCATGGTACCATCTGGAGATCATTTGTAATCACTATAAGTGGTGGGTTAGCACACACCTCTTCCAATAGTTGGAGGAGAACTGATGATATCTATCATGAAAATAGTGTCTTGATTTTCAGCAATACGATAGTACTTAATTGGTTAAAAAGCTGCAAAATTGTTTTTCTTAATATCGACGAGTTCAGCAACAAAATTGGAAATAATTATCACGAATCTGTTTCATTCATGCAATATTTTATTTGTCTGGAAGGAAATAAGTTGCATGGCAGTAGTGTAGGGCAGTGTCTTTTCCATGGAGTTCCCTTTCCCAAGTGCTATTTTATGCCTCTAATGCTAATAGACATTTTGCTGCTGCTCCATGGAAGAAAGCAAGCCTGTAGAGCAGAGTATGCAGGCAGAAGCGGACCAATATTTTCCAGCTGGAACTAGGTTGTTGCTATAGTAACAGTCAAATGATAGACAGATTTTCTGAATGTGCAGTGGTCTACTGTGATAAGAGAGCTTCCAGGATTCCTACCAAATTGTTCCAAACTTGCTGGAGTACAATACACCAAATGCCACGTCTTTGAAATAACACAGGCAAACAAAAAACAGCACAATGACCAAATAAAATTTTCCCCCTAGCTTTCAAATAAAAACTGCACTTAACACATGGCATTTATATTCCTAGACAATATCTTCCTGCCAATGTCTTTTTAGTGCACTGGCATTCCAAATGACAGACCACACTCTAAGTTTAACACCTCCTACAGACAGCTTCAATACGGCATCATGCAAAGTCTTGTGTGCACAAGATGCTAACTCCTTTGGATTTTTATTTTAGGTTGCATGCAGCCTGTGCACTGATGAGAATCCCACTGTGTCAGTGAAGCTTTGCAAGAGCACACCACTATGTTCATGTGCATTAAGACCTTAGAGATTAAGTGGATGAGCATTTTGTGGAACAAATATTACATTCATAAACCATCCAAAAAGAAGTCTCCCAGAGGCCACTTCCATAAAGTATAAAACATACCTCCCTTGACCATGTCCCCCTGGCACACACTGTGCATGTGGTTTTCATTCAAAGCAGTTTCCTCCTCTGCTCTTCCTTCTTGCTCTGCTCCAGGGGAGAAGGGTTCAAGATTTTGGATTTCCAGAAAGAAATCTCTCTCTGAGCACAGCCAGGGATCATGAGCATTGCAGAGTCATTTTGGCTGTGTCTCTTCATCATTCATTACCTCTCAGTGGGAATGCTACTGCACCAACTGCAGTCTCCAGCTGACAGAGTGTGTTTAATGTCCCTTTGCCCCCATACTCAATCCCTCCAGCAGTTCCTCTCCCTAGGAAGCTGCTACTAATTATATTGGCAAACTCTTCCAGTGAACTTAGCCTGATTTCTGTAAAGGCAATTTCATTCTCATTGAAATGTATCTGTAAATCCAAGACAAAGAATTTGACCTGTTTATGTGTATGAAATGTAGTCTGTACTTAGATTACTCTTACCACCCTTAGATCTGTAACCTAGATATTACTAGTGGCTTTGCCCTCACAAGAGATGTGGGACATAGGAAAGTTTTAATGGCAGCTTTGACGTAATTTGGAGACCTTTGGAGACATTTAAATGAGAAGTCTTGAGTGGGAAGCCAAATTTTCTTCATTTCAGGGTTTACATCTTATGCAGATAGTCCTTCTGCTATCAAACATGTTCAGGTAACAAAGAGGAAAAGTTCCCTACACCCATATGTCAAAATCTCACTGATAGTAAGAGGAATTACACATGCGGAAGGGTGCCAGAAGTAGTAAATCACATGTATGTCTAGATATGACAACAGATACATAGTTTAGGAATCAATTAATACATGAAAGAATAACTTAGAGTTTAATTAAATAGAATTATATGCATTTGCTTTGGATTTTGGTTTGGTTTCTGGTGTGAGCTTTTTTGTTTGTTTGTTTGTTTGTTTGTTTTCCAGTTGTCTTATTACTTAAGTTTGCTTTGGAATATATTTTTCTTCTGGCTTACTTTGCTTATCCTGCCCCAGCTCGTGTTACAGGCGTGGCTGCAGTGCCACGTTTGTGTCATTCGGTGGCAGAGAGGAAAAGGCGAGGTCTTCCCCTGGTGCTCTGATCCACGTGGGCTCCCAGGATTGCTCAACAACCTGACATTATTGCTTTTCTGTTTGCTGTTTTTTTCTTTAATGTTAATCTGAAATGGGTGGCGGGTGTTGGCCGAGTGGTGTAAGTTGCCGCCTGTGGAGCCGGCTCCTCCTCTGAGGACGCCAGTTTGCATCCCGAGGAACTCGCTGTCACCGTCTGAGCGTGCTCGGCCGTGGCAAAATGAACCTCAGGAGTAAAGGGGGTGGGGCCAGTTCGGCACACACTGTGCCTCACCTAAAAAACCCATTGCGCAGGCTTATCCCAAAATCTTCATTCGTGAAGTCTAACCAACAACAACAACTTTGCTTATACAGCTTTGATAATGTCCTGCAATAGGACTCATCTAAACATAAAGATGAATTGGCTTTATGATTCACAAAGCACTCTGGATAATTAATTACTCAACATTTATAGTTTGGCATGTGGTCATCAATCGTTAAAAAAATTCATGTTTGTAAACACTTCCTTTGCAGCTGGTCTTCTTTTGTCAGACTTCAAAATGACTAGTGGAGATATGACAGAGCTATAAATGTCTTCCTTTAAAATTTAGTAGTTGTGCTCCAGTTTATTTCTTGTGGGAAAAATTAAGTAACAGATGTGGCAGGACAGAAGCTCTAAGGCAGAATGGTAAAGCATCTCGAATTGCTCTCAAATGTATTTTCTTCTCCCCTTTTTGTTAATAAATGTTGGAATCCTTAACTGCTCTTTGTCATGGCTTGTGTCTGTGAGAATTTGTTCTGTTTGTAAGGTGGCTGTGTGAAAAACGTTGAAAAGTCTGAAATGAGACCTCTGACAGAACAGGAAGAAATGCTATCCAATGAAGTTAGTCTCTATTCAGTTCTGCTCAATAGGGGAAAGAAGTGTAAGAATCACAAATTCTGAAAGAATATACTTTCTTTTTTATCAGACAGACCAGCAGCTTCATGGCCTACAAAAAGAATTCTTAATACTCTCCATTGTAAGACTTAGAACTATCTGATCATTAGATATCAGAAATCACAACCGTCTGAGCTAAATTTTTTCATACTGGGGATGAAGTTTGATACCTGAGGCACATGTCATGCAGCTGATTCCCCCACTGCACAGTCCTGATCATCACCGCCCAGGGCTGCTCAGTGCCCTGAAAAAGGCAGACATTCTGTGAGGGAAAAGATATGTCTGCTCATGAAGTTAAGAACCATATGATCATTCAGACAGACTCATCTTCAAATTGCTTGGATGAGATTGTTTTTCCTGTTTCCTAAATTGCAAACACTTCCATTTCAACCTGTACACTTTTTACAAAGTGATTGGCAGCCACTATATGTACGCATATATGTATGTAAATACAGGGAGTCTATGCAGCATCTATTTTTAGAAGGGATACAGGAAAAGGCAACTAAACACCATTTCTATTTAAATTATAGTGTCAGTTGGTTTCACTTGGTTGCTTTTTTAAGAGTATACTTGCACTTTTAAAATCAGATGCCAGCTATTATGCCACATGGTGGAACTTAGATCTGCCTTAAATGTAGGCTTCAACTATAGAGCTGTTGAAGGACTTTCTATATTTAGAAGGACATTCCTTGTTGGCATGAAACATCTCCACAGGCTGACTTCTCCTGGGAGGCCAGGACCAAGGCTTTTGAGAAAGAGTAGATACAGCTTCTGCAACTGCACAGGCTCCACAAGAAAATCAGTGTACATCTTATATTTGTTCACTTTGACCTACTGCATAGAAGAGATTTGTGTACTGCAGTTCTCATACCCTCAGGCAGCACTGCCCCAGGGTTTGTGGCCCTATTCCCTTGCCTCTCTCTTTCCTCCTAATATTCTACCCTGTCATCAGAATATGCCATGAAACCCCCACACCTGGTATGCATTTTCCAGCCCTATTTTGAGAAGTGGAATAAAAGGAGTCTTTAGTATGAATAGTTCTGTAGCTCAATAATATATTAAAAGGTAAGCAAATTTGCTTGTCTGCTGCATATAAGACCTGATCATACTCAGAGGTGACAGTGTTAGTGCCTTGTCTTGCATTGTGTGAACCTCCAGTCTCTCACTGTTGTATGCATGCTCAATCCCCATCAGTTTGGGGGCTGAAGAGAGTCAAGAGTGGTTTAAGGCTTAGAGTGGGACAAATTCTAAATAGTGAAGAGTTACCTGCAGCATGCAAACAAGGCAGGCCACACTGACTCCCTAAGGCTGGGTCCATGGAGTCCTATGCTAAAACAGTCTACTCTGCCCATAGCAGAGGCAGGGAAATGATCTTTACCTACATTTATCTTTCTCTATCATTTATATTTATCAGGGCAGAGTGGGGTGACATGTTACTATTGGTTCATTTTTGCTGCAGCTTAGGGAAGAGGAAGGCAGCCAAAAGATTGTCCTGGACAGGGGCAGCTCTGCCATCTCCAAAATCTGGTTCACAGTGTCAGTTCTGCCCTGGCAAACAGGTTAAGTGAGCAGCGGGCTATGAATCATAGAATCATAGAATCGATTGGGATGGAAAAGGCCTCTGAGATCATCGAGTCCAACCCTTGGTCCAACCTCACTGCCTTTCCCAGATCATGACACTGAGTGCCATGTCCAATCTCGGTTTAAAAATCAACAGGGATGGTGAATCCACCACCTCTCCGGGTAGGCCTAAAGAAGAATTTGGGGGAGCCCCATGCAAGAGAACACTTGAATCCATCAGAACAACAAAAAACACTGGAATACCACTGTAGAGCATTTGTTACTTATGTAGGATGGAGATTGGAAGTGCCTAGCTTGTGCAGTGCAGGACTCAAAGGCTTGGATGGGTGGAAGGGGGACTGATGCATGCAGAAAGAAAAATCCAGGGGGAATAAATCAATCGTAATATATTATGCATTATGAAAAATCTACAGAAAGGTTTAACATAGCTATCTGTCTAAGTTTAGAGAGCTTAGAAAAATTTATAGTTAAAACAGAGGGACAAATCTCCTTCAATTTCAAAACAAATTTTAATTAAGATATGATAAATGGAAGGATAACAGTTCCTAGCTATAATTTATATATATCTATATATTTAAGATAAACAAAAACAACCAGAACTAACCTAGTAAAATAGAAGAAAAAACCTGAGCAAAACCCCTTCCCTCCCTCAGTCTCTGTCCCTGTCAGGCACGGAGGTATTTTACAGACCGCAGGTGATGAGATGAGTAGCCGGTGCTGGGTCACCCCCGGGTGGGGGGGGGTTGGTGGATGGGAAGAAAAAAGCTTTGGCGTGTCCCTCCGAAGAGCAGTTGAAATCCTCTGCTGGTGAGAGTGATGGTTGCAGTCTGGTGGCAGTCGCAGTCTGCTCGTGGTTCAGGTCCTCTTCTGGATCTGAAGAGAGTTCCCTAGGCCCAAAAAATCCTCTGCTTATATTCACCTAGGCTCCGCCCAGTCCTTCCCCCAGGGCGGAGACTTAAACAATGGGTGATTTACTCTGTGAGATAAACAATGACCTATTTTTGATACCCCTGATGGGCCATTAGCAGACATGACCCCTCAGGTGGGTGTGGAGGCAGAAGAATTTCCTTATCTCACAGAAGTTCCAAAACACCCAGCCTGCAGCCTGAGGGGTGTGCAGTCCCTTAGACAATAGCTGCTAATGGGCCATTGTGAGCAGTTCATGGGAAAAAATGGCATAGAGGCTTTAGAATACACACCCACACAGTGACAAACTGACCCTGGATACTAAAAACCAAGACACTATCTAAATGAAGGTGGTGAATGAGTTTCAGCATAAATTACCCAGAGAATTCCTTCACCTGCTCTCCTGCTGATACACATGATAGGGATAGAGATTTTACATGGCTAAAAATGGAAAGAATATGGGGCAGAGATATTTTGTAGACCTTGAACTAGAACTTGCAGTTTACACAAGTCTCTCTGTGTCATTTCCACTCATGTCTTTGCCTGCAATTTAGTCCTGGCCCATGTTAGAGAGGCATTATCTTGCTATAGTTATTTTCACTAACACACAGTGTTAGAGGCACTTTCTTGTGTATGTATGAATGTTTGTTTTACATCTACTTCTGTAAGATGCAGTTTATGTGTAGTTCTATTGGTTTGAAAGTATCACCTGTACTAGAGGAACTCATTTTGGAGTCGGAAGCAGAATAAGCTCTACTACTAGAAGCACGTTTAACTGGTATGATTGCACTGGGACTCAGGGAAGTAAGAATGGCTTCATTACTTGTGTGGTTAAAACTGCAAGGCTTGCTAGCATAAACAAGTCCTTAGATGCACTTTTCCCACTCTAGCTGTTTCCATCCAAACAATCCCAGCTTTCTGGGTTCTTCACTGCAACACAGAGTGCAGTGAGGGAGACAGAACTGAAAATCAGGTGGTCATAAACTGCTTGTCCACATGCAAGGAATTAATTGGAACCAAAATATCAGAAATACATCTGCTTTCTTTGTGAGCACCAAACTAATGGAGTAGTCAGGGTATGTAACAATGGTTAATTTTAATGGTTTATTTTTATCCATCTTGATCACAGTGATGAACATGTGTGAATAAGGCCATTGGGTTTTGCCTGGAAATAAGCTTGTTCTGCAAGCATGACCTGAGCTTGTAAGCCCTATAGGAGCACAAAGCTTCCTCCACACTCCTCTAGACCACTGTACACACTCTCCTGCTGCCTTATAACCACTGGAAAATTGTTTCCCCAGGTTCAGCTGGAGCCTTGCCAAGTTCATAGCACCTGAACATAAAGAGAACAGACAGGACAGGATTTACTGTAAATGGAGCAAACTTAATTACATGAGAAGAATTTTTCTTGAGTAGACTGATACCTTTTTTTTATGGCCTTTTCTGCTTTCAGGAGTCTTTTTGTTTTATTTATTTTTACATTCTTTTAAAATATGTGTATGACGCCTGTGGGCTTGGGTAGGAACAGGTCAGTGCTACACGTACTTAGCCAGCCCAAGACACACTCTGACACCTCCTTCACTTTCTCAGCACTTGAGTTTGAGTGTCTGGGTTCTGGGAGCCTTCCTACTCAGTGTGGAGCTAGTCAATCTAGTCAATCTAGTGATACAACATAGATCTCACCCTGAAATAAATGCTATTGCTGATCCGCTGAATCTCTTCCCTGACTCCATTGAATATACAGAAGTAGAGGAGATAAATACATGGTCAAATCAAACTGAATACCACAGCAATAGACATTTTTATTGACTGCCATCAAAGACAGTGTTAATTTGCCAGGTTTACCATAGTTTTGTGGATGCCAGAGAGATTAAAAATTACTGCAAGAGTTAAGAAACCAACATTTAGTGTGAGCACAGATTTAAGATATCAGAGAAAAGAAAGCAAGCTCCAAGACTGAGAAGCTCAGTTTTATAGACAAGAATATTGTTGTTTCTAAAGTTTTTCAAGTATATACTTTAACAGATTTTCCCCCAAAAGTTTCAGAAACCTGTTTCTAGCAATAGAATAATAGAATCATAGAATCATAGTATCATAGAATAGTTTGGGTTGGAAGGGACCATTAAAGATCATCTAATCCAACCCCCCAGTAATAAGCAGAGACAGAAAGTCAAAAAAGCCACCATCTGTTCTATGGGGTAGGGTAAGAGGTTTGCAAGGGATTGAATTCTCAATTTTCTAGCTCAATGTTACTTCTATTATCTCAGGGTTGTCTGACGTGTGCTTCTTGTCTATTACAAAGGAAAAGTATTGCTCAAATGCCCTACAGTATGACAGAAATTAATGTCATGGAACAGCTGCAGTTAACTTATTCTTTGATCCACCTTTGAATAAAGGCCCACCTAAAAGAGTGCTGCATTGTGGCTGCATCCTTTCCCCACCAACAGGGATGGAAGTAACACGTGAGTTTTTCAGAGGTGTCAGAATGGGCATCTATTTCTTAATATTAAGTTGTTCATCTTGTTTCAGGAAAAACGCAAGTGAAGCACCTGAAATGATTACACTGCAAGTGCAATTCATAGCTCTGCCTCTAAAATTATGTGACCATGCATGAAATAGGATGTCTCTGACTTCAAAACATATTTTTTTCTGAAGATCAAACCCTTCTATTTTGATTTAGTGTATATAGTACCATAGATTGGTAACTATGTTTTTTAGACTGAAAAAAATGCATGATTCTTTTAACTCTATTGGAGAAAGTAATACAGAAGGTCTTGAATGTTTTCTGTCAGCACAGCTGCTCTGTTTCAATACAACCCAAGTGGACCATGCCTTCCAAAAGTACCTCCATCACCTCCATCTCTTACAGCTCTGTGGTACTGCCAGGGATGTGGCAAGTCACAGCTGCTGCCGCAGACTTGCCAATTCCTTATGTGATACTCAACAGCTGTTGGAAGGTGTGTGTTAAAAGTCATGCTGGGATTTGAATTTCTTTATAATCTTACTCAGAAAGTGAAAATTGCAATGCAGTCTTTATGTCAACCAGCTCCCAGCCCGTGCTCCTATATTAAGAGGGATTTCACTTTGGCTACGAACATGCACTATGCTGTACCATTTTCTTTAATTCTTTTTTGCACAAAACTACATTTTGGCATGCAATCACTGCCTCCATCTGCCTACTACACATGCATATGCTTCCAGTTACAAAGCACTCTGATTTATATCTTATGTAAAGATATAGCTTTGGGAGGGTTACAGCTTTCTCAGGACTGGCAGCATCTATATTCCTCTGCCTCAGCCAAACAACATACAGAGGGCTCAGCTCCAACACCATTAGAGATGATGGAGCTGATTTCAGTCTACTGTTATATTTTTCAAAGGTTGCCAAGGTCTGCAGCACTGATTTCCCAGCTGGAGAGTTGAGAACCCAGAGACAAGGTGCAAAGAGAAACAAACAAGGATGCTGTAGATAGAATACTGCTCCCCAGTCTAAGCACATATCTGCCAGAAAGGCTCCAACAAACTGCAGGAAATTCAGAAAAGGGCAACAAAACTGTTTAAAGGACTTGAGGGATTCATTTCTAGAGAAGATTAAAGAAATAAAAGTTTAGTTCAGTATCACTGACTGACAAAAGGGGGATTGAATAACTCCATAAAAGCATCTGCAGGTGTAAAGAAACTGAGAAATCTTGTTTAAAATGATTTAAGGAACAGCTAGGAACAAAAGAATGGTACTGATCAAAGGAAATGTAGACAAAACTCTTAGAAGCTTTTTGTAACATTGTTGTAACCAAGAGAGGATCACTGTATTGTAGGAACCGTGAAAGTACCCTTGCCATCTGGAAAACAACATGGACAGTCTCCAGTACCAACTGGGAATGGACAAGATGAAAAAAGCCATATGGAAAAATACATTTTGGGTTTTAAGAGGTAGGAACATATCACTAAGAAGAAGGTGATCCTGTTTAACAGAAGTGTAAAGGAGACTGATAGGGTTTTCTCAGTGTACTGCACCAAGAGCTGAGCAGTTTGACTCAGTTAATGTGCCTACTTCCTTTACATTTTTCTTCCTGAAGCATCAGCATCTGCCTTGATGTGTTATATTTCCTCCTTTTGCTGCCCAAGAAAAGTCCCTTTGGTGTGTCTTCAGATTAGCAGGAGGTCATTACCCTCTGATTTTTCCACATGTGAGTGGCCATGAAACAAAACCTTTCAGACTTGTTGGTCATATACCAACAAGCTCATTTACCTAAGCAGATTTGTTCTTCTAGACTTAATGCCAGTCCCAGCAGTTTACATTTCAGACAGGAACTATGTAGGAGGATGAATCCCATACTGTCCAGCATCCACTTGGATCCTTTCTTTTTTTGCCTCATCTGGTGCTAAAGTAACCTTGATAAGCAGAAGGACTATACTAAACAGAGCTGATGCAGAAAGATGCAAAAATGGAAAGTGCCCTATGCTGTGGTGAAAAAGTTCAAGATACACTAAATAGAGCTTGAGCTATCATTTGAGGATACAGACTGGGGATGTTCAGCTCTGCTGAAAAGGAGCTGGGGATCCTAAAGAGCAGCAGACAAAACACAAGCCAGGAGTCTGTCCTTGCAACAAACTATACCTGAGTACAGCCAGCAGATTAAGGAAAGTGGTTATCTCACAGTACTTGGCACTTGTTAGGCCACAGCTAGAACACTCTGCCCGAGTTTGAGAGAATCTTTGAAAAACTGGAGAGAACCCAAAGAGGGGTCATGAAGATGATGAGAGGATGCAGAACATGACATGAAGAAATGTTGAAGAAATTGGTTTTCTTGTCCTAGAGAAGGAGAGGCTCCAGGGGATGTAGTTACAGTACTCCAATACCTGAAATGCATAGTAGCTACATAGTAGATGGAAATATGTCCCTACAGTGGTACACAGAGTTTCCTCAAGAGAAATTCTGTCTGGATGTAAGAAAATGATGTCTCACCATGAAGGTATTAAAACACTGGAGGAGGTTGTTCAGGGAAGTGGCAGAATCTTCTTCAATGGAAACAAGACATGGCCCTGGGTAACCTAATAAGCAGAGGCCCTGCTTTCAGCACAAGGCTAGACCAGAGATCCCTTCCAGATGAGACTTGACAAACTCATTTGAGTTATGTGATAGATGACTTCTGTCGTAGACAGACAATTATTACTCACTTCCATTGCAAAAGACAAGCATGTCCTACATTTCTTTCTATACAGTTTCCTTAACTATCTTTCTTTTTAAGGTTACCTGACTACAGACTTATGTTTATTTTATGTTCACCTTTTCAAAGGACAGGTGAATTTTGCTTTCTAAGATCCAAAGAAATAGCTCTTCAGCATGAGGTCAGGACACATTATTTTGAGTTCAGAGTGGTCAGGTTTTTTTATTGTGGGATGGAGACACAACTATGCATTTTGACCTAAAAGTGGTTTTAATATTAAAAAAGAACTTTTCTATCCCAAATCAGGTTTTAAAAAAATGTTACTTCAACCATTTTTTTTAAACAATAGCCCAAGCAAATAATCCAAAAGCTTTCAGCTATTGTAATGTCAATTTTAATGTTTAGTTTCAGCTTTGACTTTGGTATGTTGCCTTTATTATGTCTTTTTCAAGCATGTCTTCACCTTTCTTCATAGGAATGGAAAGCTTTACCTTGAAACAACACATTTCTGTAGATAATTTCAGCTACTTCAGTATCAATCAGGAAAACTGGCTAAGTTGACCCTCTCCTATGAGCTTTTCAGGCATGAGACAATACTATTTTTCATCTTGGCTAAGCTGCTTTTTTGGAATATTTACAAGCCACTGAACTATGGATACTGAACAGAGTAATCAGCACGAATTCACTCTATGTTAGCAAGACACAACAGTTGTTTCTTTGAATGCTCCTGTGGAGCCCTTGCTGGCCAGGAGCAAGGGTTGCATCCCACATTTGAGCTTTTGCTTATAAAGGAAGACTGTGTCCTTTGAAGAAAGAAAAGTATGAGTCATGAAAGAGGCAATCTACACACTCTAAGTTGAACACTAATGAAGTTACCTAGCCTCAGAGGAAGAGAGTGGATGCTCCATCTTCCTCTGTCAAACCAACATTTCTATGAGCTTTTAAATTCTGTACTCAATGAAGGTATGCATCTTTGTAAAAGTGGTATTTTTCCTCCTGAGCCAAGCATATTTATCAATCCCATGAGTTGCATTTTAAGCAGTTGGAGATTTGAATGCTTTAAAGTGTTTTAGGGAGTTCTTGAATTAACAGAATCCAGACTGGGCCCTTACTTACAAAGTAGTAGCTGTATTAATTATGAAACTGTATTAATTTAAGTGGACTTGCATATTTATTAATAAGGTGAAATTTGGTCTATGTGTTATAAAAACTTGTAGTTTAGTTCTGATATTCATAAAGGTCAGTCCAAATGCTAAAAGCAAATCCTGGTACTAAAGATTTACACTACCAAATTGCAGATGCTCAAACATTTTCAGAGTCCTAAACATACCTGCCTAAGCTGCTGCTCATCTCACAGAAAAACTGTATTCAAACAAAGCAAGTTAATTGTTGGAAAGGAAAAGAAAAGGAGAGGAGAGGAGAAAAATCTAATGAAAATCTGGAGAAATAAACTATTAATTTAGAAAAAAAAAAATCAAATACTATTTCTGTAGGCTTTTCCATATGCATCAAGGCGATTAGTGAGAAACTCAATTGTTTAATATGCCAGATCCCATATTTTTGACTGTTCTGAGTTTCTTCTTGATGGTGTCCCTGCTTGAGTTTCTCTTGCAGCGAATTCCTGGACTAAATCAAAAGAAGAAAGCCTAATTTTAATGCCCTAGAGCATTTGCAAGTGACTTTCACATTGGAAAAAAACTTGAAACTATTTTAATATTGAAGAAAAGAAATTAACTTTGTCAGTTTTTTCACTTGCATATTTGGTGTGATTTCAGCTGTGATTTCAAATGAACTCTCTGCACCTCACTTTGCTTCTTCCTTGATTTGCCAATGAAATTTGATCTCAGCATTAGTCATATCGTGGTCTTCTGTAGAAATTAACCTGAAGACAGATTTTACTCCTAGCTGAACCTATATAAGCCTGATGCAATGTGATACTCAGCCACTTCACTACTCACTTGGTCAATAAACAGCAATCTCCTTTGAGGCTGCAGACAAATTGAATGAATCTGTGAAAAAACCAGCAGGTTTCAGCATACTATCTGTGTGTTACAGTAATTCTATGTGCTTTTAGTCTCAACAGCTCGTCACACTTTAATCAGGTAGGCTCCATCAAGCATGAAACAGTGATGCCATTTTACTGTTTGTGTAATGTGTACTCCTGTGTTCCCAAAGGGTGCTATGAACCCTTGCAGGACTAGCAAGTACTGTACGCATCATGATCTGGGAGGCACAGTGAACCTCCATGAGTGCTAATGAGGAGGAAATACAATTCCTCACACATCCCAGACTTCAGTGTGTCTTCATCTCTGCTGCTGACTGATGGTGAGGAGTGTAGTTCTGTGTCATTCCTCAGAAAACCAGACTGTCAGGATACAGCTAGGAGATTCAAGTCATTACAGCCTAAGATAATGAGGCACTTTCAGCTTGAGCCTCTGGCACAGCCCATTGAAGCGTACCTGTGGTAATGCCAACTTCAGACGTGAAAAAATCCTAGAATTGCTTGGCTTCGGTTGGAAGAGCCAAGGGACACCTTGCACTAGACAAGCTTACACAGAGTGCTGCCCAACCTTGCCTCGAACACTTCCAGGGATGGGGCAACCACAAGTTCTCTGGGCAAGCTATTACAGTGCCTCACCTCTCTCACAGCCAAGAATTTCATCCTAATATGTAGTCTAAACCCACCCTCTTTTGGTTTAAAATCATTCCCTCTTGTCCTGTCACTTGTAAATAGTCTTGTCCATATTTCTCATAGGCTCCCTTCAGGTACAGGAAGGCTGAAATTAGGTCACCCTGAAGCCTTCTCTTTTCCAGGTAAAGCAATCCCAGTTTCCTTAGCCTGTCCTCATAAGAGTGGTACTTTATCCCTCTAATCATCTTCATGGTCCTCCTCTGGACTTGTTCTAACATGTTGATGTTCTTGCTGTGCTGGGGATCCCAGAGCAAGAAGCAACACTCCAGGCAGAATCTCACCAGAGCGTAGTAGAGGGGCAGAATCACTTTCCTTGACCTCCTGGCCATCCTGCTTTTGATGCAGTCCAGGATACAATTGGCTTTCTGGGATGCAAGTGCACATTTCCAGCTCATGTCCAGCCTCTCATCCACCATCCAAAATGTCATGCCCAGGGAAAACCATGACTGTTCTGAAAGTACATTTCTCCCCAAGTTTTGTCTTCTTTCAGGGTCCTGAAGGCATCACAGCCGTCATCCTTTCAAAAGGTTCTTCCTAGTTGCAGAGGCTAAGACTGCCTTCCAAGAAAGATCTCGACCACATGAACTTTCCCAGATTTTCTTCTCAGAAGAATAGCTTCCTGGGAGAGAGCTCATAGATTGACTGCTGGAGATACTGTTTCTCATAACCCTCACAGCCCAGAGCAGGAGTCACACAATGAATCCTTTACCACCCAGCAGCTCTTTGGCTGCACTCAGGCCAAGTCTCAGTCCCGAGTTATTAATGCTCCACATGCATTATTTCTCTTAGTTGTTCCTGTGAAGTGTGTCTGACAATTATGCACATGTGCAGACATTGCAGTTCTCAACTCAAAAAAAAAGAAGTTGTGTATTGAGGTCTGTACTCCATCCAACTTCTGTAGGAAGCATTTCCCTCATAATGGATGAACAGCCTGTTTATAACTAAATGGAGCCCAGGGACAGCCTGTAGCTTAGTTTACTGTCTGCCATTTTCCTATTCAAGGAGCAGAAAGGCAAGGGCAGGCAATGGTTGTGTGGCAAAGAAGTTAAATAGTATCTTTATCAAACTCAGGAATTGCAAACATGCCTTGGGGAACGAAGGGGATATTTTAACTTAACAGACCCTCTAAGGACCAAAGGCACAGAAGGAGTCATATGCTCCAGGGTGAAGAACCTTTTGGTTAGGGACATGCACTGGATGATGGCCTTGTTTAAACATTGGATCTCACCTGAAGGAGTTGTGAAAGCATCCTGGAGCTGCAGAGTTCGGAGTGGATGTCCTGGAGCTGGGTTAGCCTATAAAGTTTCCTTTTATTTCTGTGCATGTATCTGAAAATGCAGCAACTCCACCATTGGTTTTTGAACCAGAAAGTCAAGCCTGTCTTCCCTTTTACCTTCACTCTTCTCTGGTGATCAGAGTGATTTTAGGACAATCAGCAAACTACAGATGCTCCATTTCCCAATGAAACAATAAGCTATAAAACAATCTTACTGGAACATTCTTACAATTCCCAGCATGCCCCTGAAGACTTGGGGAGTAACTTAGTGCTTCCATACTAAACAGTAGGAAACACTTTGAATGCTTGTCATGCAGGGCATCAGCCAAGAAGATGTCCTCTAGGGATCAGTGTTAGCCAGTGATTCTGGAATGTGTTGCACAGTGGTGGGAGGAGGTTCAGGCCTACCATAAGTTTGAAACAAGAGCCAAGAGGGAATATGATTTTCCAAGGCTGGAAGAGCAACACTTCAAAACAAAGGCTAAACAATCGATGCTCCCATCTAGTGGCGAAACTGTACCCAGTGGCTGCACATGAGGCATCCACCTGAGCTTCCCTGGGAATATGGAGATGGATGGACCATGCTACAGGACAGTGCTGCTCCTGGGAACTTCTGTAAGGCTTTACAGTCTGTGATAGACTACCAGACACATTCAGAAGTAACGGAGGTTAAAATAAAAAGCCGGTAACCCCCGTTAAGGGGAGGGTCAGCTACCCTTAAGGTAGCTGAGGGGTTCAAAATCTATCAAAGGTGAAAGAAGACGCGAAAACAAGGTAGGGTGAAACAGGAAAAGCCTTTATTCTCCCTCAGCAAGCCCTTTTATAGGGCTGCCAAGGAAGGTACCAGAAAAAAGGGCGTGGTTTAACATAAAAGGAATGAATGGGGAGGAGTATTATAAACAGGGGTGGGTAACATACCATAAAAGGGAAATAGGGGCAGAACAAGAAATATGAATAATAAACACTGTGGAACATGACAACCAATCAAAAATAAGGTATGTGACAGTACCTGATAAGAGAAATGGAGGTTTTCACAACTAGTATATGGAACACTACAAATAATTCAAATAACTTTTCATACAACACTATAATATATTTAATATAACAAAATAACCCAGATGATTAACAGTCCATAATCAAAAGTGGTCGCTCCAGCGGGGCTTCTCAGGAACCTTAAAAGGACGGTATTCCTCATCGTAGCAATAAGCCGCTTTCCATATAGTATATTCTTCTTCAGTAAGATTAAGCCTAAAATTGATTTCCTTGCAATCCTTTGAATTACTGGAATCTACCTCACAACTCTCCACACAAATGCTCCTGAAAAACCAACTAATAATGTAATTTAAAACTACAGCATTCGTAATAACAAATAAAAAGATAACATCAGGATCAAGGGTGCTTTTAAGGCAAGAGAAGTGTGAAATAGCATTCTCAAAATTTCTTAAGTAACTTTCAGTGAGATGTACGTGCCCACATTATCTTGGCTTTGGCTCTCAAAGCATGAAGGCCCTTATCAAAATGTTATCAAAATTAGCAATTACTTGCTGTTATACTGATTACCATGTAGTTAATATGTTAATGTTCTAATATGCTGCTGTACTTATAATTATTGGCCAGAACAATATCGTGCTTTGTTTGTTTCTTCTTTAGTTTACATCTGAAAACTTACAGTAAGATGTGAACAACTGAACAATTATCATATGCTCAATTTGTGACATTATTACGAGTCATCCTGTGACACTACTGTAAATAATTTCATGAGATCTGCTCGGTTCTTTCTAATATGCTTGTTTTCACTTGTTATACTTGGAAGCTGAGGAAACCAGCAGGAAAATGGTGCTGGTCTTCTCATTGGATCTTTGTTTTAAAGGTACAGCTGCTGCCTACTATATATCCCCAGAAGGAGAATTCAGTAATGATGCTGAAACAGTACTTTTTCACAAGAATATGCTGTACAATTAGTAAAAAAAAAAATTATAGTATATTCTATACTGTAATTGTTATTGCTCTGTTTCGATTTTACTACCTAGTATATTCTTCTTATAATAAATAAATAGAATATAATAAAGTAAATAGAAAAGCAGTCCTAACATTGGTCTTGTATATGCTCTCACAACACTTTTTAGTGCTCTTCACACTGTCATAATCCCCATTTTACAGAGTCACAATTTCCAAATCTCAATCTAGGGCAACACATGATAAGTCTTAATATAAGTCAAGATGCTCCTCGAGAGGACAGGGTACTCTGGAGTCCATGCCTGCTGCAGGTAAAGGACAGAAAGGACAGAAGCCATAGGACTTCAAGCAACAGACAAAGCTTGGATTGTATTTCACTGACGTTCACAATAAAGAAGGAATTGCTGTTTTGTTTTTTTTTTTCCCCCTGTTAACCTGAGTAGGAAGAAGAGAGAGGAACATGGATAGTGCTTGGCTAGGTGTTGGCTGAATGTCTAAACTGTAAGCTAATCCAGAATTGTCAAGCCATGAATTTAATGACTTGGTACAAGATCCAAAGTGAACCCACAGAATGGTTTATGACAGGTTTGCTAATGAAGGATTCTATGTTTATAGGGATGAAATTAATCCAATACTAGGTGATATTTGAAAAAAAAATCAATAAGAATTAATTACAGTTGACTGAAATTAAGCAATTAACTATTGGGATGATACAAGTGTTGATAAAGTCAATTTCTAATCAAAACATAGTTGCCAGTGTTTGCATCTTATGTGGAGGTTATACACCTGTAAATGAAGGGAAAGTCCATGGCAAATGAATGAGAACCCACAAACCCAGCGGGTGGCTGCCACAAGAAATCATGCACCCAAAGAAAAATCACTCTTCAAAATGAGAGCAATGCAAAAGGATGTATAGGTAGCAAAGAAACCAGAGACACTGCCTTAGTGAATTAGAAAGTTAAGGAAAGTAAAGACCACATGAGAACCAATGTCACCTTATCAGTAAGGAACCAAGTGTCACTGGCAGAGATTGCTCCTTGGGTAAAATGCCATTGCAAAGCCCAAGCAGAATTCCAGTGCACAGTCAAAATAATGCTTGCAAACGTCCATAGGCACTCACAGCTCTCAAACCTTGCACATTTGTCAATCAGAGATTTTTTACAAAGGACAGAATTGCTAATCATCCTGTTAAGTGTGTTCAAAAGTACACCTCATGCACAAGCACATATGGACCTAAGAGTCAGGTTATGTCAAAATGCCATTCCTGTACTAAAATCCTGAGAACTTAAGGATGTCAGGATACATCATGACACAAATCTGCATCATGCCCCGCACACCTAAGAGAGGAATAAGTGCATCATCAGAGTAAAATGTTTCCATGCTCTTCTTTCAGTTTAAGATAGACTTTAAAAATTGGTACTTTAAAAAGAGATGTGCTACTGTTGTTGCATGCTCAGTTGAAAAACATATTAGAGATTGCAAGTTATCTTGCCAAGTTTTTACCTTACTTTTCAGAATTCTTGGTAACACTCAGATATGTGGATGATTGCATTCCAGTAGGATGCTGGCAGGAATTCACCTTCATCAAATGATGTAAATAATAAAAATTCAGATGGATGCATCCAAGTTATGACTTGTGGCTCTGTTACTGCAGGTAGGGCAGTGAGGTTTATGTATACAGCTCTTCGACCTCTACAGTAATAACACACACACAGATTGAAAAAGGGGAAGTATTCAATCGTGCCTGACTGAGGGTTTCCATCAGTATGTGTGTGGGAGAAACGTGATTGTGAAATCTCATCGTACATTACCCATGCTGGCTTTATTGCAAAACCATCTGAAAAACACAATCTATAAATCTTTTCATTCTTATTTGAATAATGTGGATTGTCCTTAAACACCATTGCTCTAAAATATATACTCTCAGAAAATTTTAATTTTACATAATTGAACTTATTTTTATTTTACTGCTGTTTTGATTCATTTTAGCACAAAATTGGTATTGCTGGTGAAAAACAATTGTCAGTAAATAAAGTGACCTTGAAACCACCAATTGTGTGAGGCATTAACAAGAGGGAAGACATGACAAAAATGACAGAGCATTTTCATTTCTCCTGCATTCCCCTGTCAAAGATGAAGTACAGAAAAGCATAGCATCTGTTCTAAGGAAATATCTATTGAGCATTAATTAATTATAATGCTAGTCCTCTGTGTGCTGGACGTGGTGTCACTCTCTCACAAACACTTTAGTCATTCCACGAGCATCAAATCAATTATTTCAGGTGTTTCTTGTCAGATGTATATGACGTGTTCTTTCAAAAGCTCCTTTGTGATGAAATATTCTCAGTGGCTTAAAGCATATGCCACAGACTGTTAAGAGCCCAGCCACATCCCCAGTTCAGAAACCCCTCAGCAATATTCAAGCTGATAATATAGCAAGAGCCAGTCACAATGACAAGAAAATCTGTGACTTATCTATTGAGACCAAACAAACCACTCAAAAGCATACCATGTCTTAAGTGTGTTGAAGTCCATTGTTGCCTCATCCTCTGGTTTTAGCATGAAGAGTGTGAGGACTTAGACGGTGAGAGCACTTGGAAAAGAGCAGAGCAGCATGACTTGGAGTCTTCCCTCTAACCAGTGTGGATGTGGGAGAAAGTACACACTTGTACTGGCTGGCAGGCTCTGAGACAGAATCACCAGCTTGTTGCAGCCTGCTAACAGCAACTACTAAGATCAACAGAAGAACATTGCATCATGGTTGGGGTCTTATTTTATCCCTTGTGCCAGAAAAAAATCTCTGTACTCTAAAGGCCTCCCACTGTTCAGGTGAGATCTTTACTCTTTAAGAGATTTCCCTGTGCCTTTGTCCTGTTGCGGCTTAAAGCAAGTGTTAAAGTGAGGGTTCAGCAGGCACCAAAACCAAATCACAACCAACCATATATATGTCATTCCACAACCACTGATACTGCAACTCCATCCCTAGGACCTTGATTTACGCATTTTATTTGTAGAAATAAAAATACTCTTTATTAAAAAAAAAGGAAAAAATGATGCCATCATGAGTGTTGGTATATTGGGTATATGTTAGGTGTTCAAACATCAGGTTTTACAGCTGACTTCCACTAAAGTGGTGGCAGTGCACAGTACTGGGAGATGAAATGCCCTTCATTTTTTTCACATTCATACCTCATTAAAATCCTACGCTTCTCAATCCACTGTTAGAGACCTATGTGCTCCTATTGTACGAAACAATGAGAAAACTGTAAATGAGAAACCTGGCTACAGATATTCAGGAAACTGCCTGCCAAAGGTTCTCTATTTATCCACAGTGCAATGTATATGCTTTACAGATGTGGAATATAATTAATGGGGAATATTACCTGTCTCCACTTTTAAAGTTGTTATTTCAAGATGATGTCACATACAGACAAAACTCCCTGGCTAAATTAAATTCCCACAGCAACAGGGTGGAAAGAAATTTAGGGGTATTTGCTACACAAGCCCAGATCTCATTACTTAATTTTGCAGTAGAAATGATGCATAGGTAGGCTAGCTTGTGCTCAGACTCTTGTCTAATTTTCAGTTCTTTTGTACTCTTACTTTCCTATATTATGGGGCAGTCAGGCCAAAAACATGTTGTTGTTAGAGTCATATGCAATCTGTTCTTTCTGCTTTGTGAATGTCTTGTTTATAAGGCTGTTTGTCAGAGAGACAGAGGACAAATAGGAGAAGCTTGTTTTATATGGCTAAAACTAAATTCAGATCTGATAGAGACACACAAAAGTGGTGCCAGAGTACTTCCAGTTAGGTGTTTCATCATGCCTCTCCATTTGATCCTACCTTCTATAGAAAATAATAGTGAATTCCCATTGATCCCAAGGTTAGAGAGCGGAGCTTAACTTCAAAACATCTCCTGAACAGTTCTCCAGTGAGTGCTGACATTTGTCTCTCAGACCCTTCATTAGGATGGTATGTTGTAAGAGATTGCTTTTTAAAGGGTTTGCTTACTTGTTTCATACTTAATAAGCTTGCTGTGCAATCATGGTATTCCTGCTGCTAAGGGAGATAGCCCATGGATGATACACACCCCGATGAATTCCCATCAGGAAGTGTAGATGTTCTTTTACAAAGCAGATATATTTGCAACTAATTCCATCCTGTTTGACATTCACTAGCCTTCTCCATTTGTAATCCAACAGGATTTATGCGCTTCTACACTACTGAAATCTCAGTATGCTCCTGCATTACCTCTGGTACCCAGTGCTTGGGCACGTTTCCTTGGTCTTACACAGGTGCATGCCTTCACTAATACCAGGATTTCAAAGAACATAACATTACCCTTTCCTAAACTCTACCTGCTGTAGTTTTACTTTGGTTTTATGATTTTCTTCTTCTGAGAATAGGTGACAGTTGGAGCAAGAGGTTGTTGCCGGAGTGAAGGAAAACAGTAACCTGGCACTAGTAAATACAAGAAAGATATAGATCTAAATGGAATAGGACTATAAAGTCAAACGCACATTCACCACACTCTTTCCTTGCCATGCTGCCTTTCTTTATCTTTAGATCAAAGTCTTGCCTTGCTTTTCCTTCCCTTCCCTTTCTGTCTTTCAGCTCTCACTTCCGTGTTTTTTATCTCTTTCTCCACATGGCTGGTGAATGATTGCAATCTTAGCTGGACTTCCTACTAACTTGACCTGTTCAGACTTTGGTAATAGATCTAAGTAACTGTCCAGCCATTTAAGGTATAGCAGCTGGTTGTAAGTCCAAGAGGATTTCTGTGTAATGGAGAAACACAGATGTTCAGCAGTTTCCCCTTATTAGGTGTGTATCACTGCTCCTTTAGTTTTTCTCTGGTGGGCAGATGGGCCAAATGTTCCAAAAACTGCAATGTGATATAGATATGTATTCATAGCCCTTGATGAGAAACAGGAAAAACTTCATATGGAGGCCTCAAATTGATACCATTGTTTGTTGCAAATTTCCCAGATGTTATGAGTCAAGTGTTTTCATGATGCAAGAAAAAACAGCCCTTTCCCTGCAGTCAGAGGAGCTCAAGGCTTTCCAATTATGGTCACACACTCAGACTTATTAGCACAAAATTTAATTTGAGTTAATCAGACTGAGGTGGGTAGAGCGCGAAATTAACTTGACTTTCATTTTGCATCGTACAACAAACCAACTTAGTGAAATCACTGTAGAAATCTGAGCTGTGAATGATGGATGAGCTGAAAAAAACCCAGAGAATAAACAGAGTTGGGTACTCATCCCTGTACTAAAAGGGACACAATATTCAATTCACTTATTTGGAGAAATGCTTTACTTCCCTGGCAAATCAAAGGGTGCATGCCCTCAGCTGCACCCATATTTTGCCTCTGAAGCCAAGAACAGAGTTTGGATCCAAGTAATTGTCTTTAGCTACCCCTCTGTTTTGAAAGCTATATATGCTCCCTCAGTCAATCTTGCCAACAATTTTTCAAACTGTTATTTTTGCCAAAAAATTATGATTTAATGAATATAGAAACACAGTTTCAATGAAATTTCCATTTGCAGTACAAGACTCATGTTCAAAATCCAGAAGGAAAAAGAAGCATTTACCAGAGACAAGCCAGAAGCCACAGGGTATCCAATGGATATGGGATATGGGTTTCAAGTGTCTGCTCCTAGTGAGGATGAATAAGAATATGTAACTGAAATCTTCCACAATCCAGAGAAATACTCTGATGACTGGCTCTTTTGGAAGCATGTTTTCCCTTGAACTTATTTGAAAGGCTTATGTTTCAATTAAGAACAAAGTCTTGACATTTTCCTTTCATTTTCTTCTCTTCAAACCAAAATTCTATTTTCCAGCCAAGTTTAACATTAATTCTCTTTTCTCAACTCTCTGCCACCTTTCCTGTGTGGTTAAAATAAATGTTTAGGAGATAGAAGTGGCCCTATACACTAGAACCAAAAGTGACTCCACCTGAGCCATTTCCTTACAAACAACAGGAGAAATAAAACAATGCTTCTCAAACATTGACTCAGTAAGTTTTTCAGTAAGTTTTTAACAACTTGACCCACCTCTTGCTTCCCATAAAGAGACATATTTCTGTCTTGGAGCAAACTGTAAATTTGAGAAGGGTACTGGAACAGCAAAAAAGTTGCAGAAAATTTTGGAACATAAAAGGGGCAGTTGGGAGGGTGGTGGGAATGAAAAGAGAGAAAAAGGCATCCATTTCCTTCAACAAGAGCATAGAAAACAGAAACAGTAAAGTTCACTTCTGTGCACAAAGACCTGGGTAAGACAGGAACTGAGGCAACTTCAGCTGAAGTAAGAGAATCAGGAAAGCAGACGTGCTTACAGCCACGGTGATAGGTGCCCAAAGCCAACTACCTCCTGACAATAGGACAATTCTTTTCCTGTATATAGCTGGTGCTATACATGGGAGCAATGTGACATTATTGCTTTTCTGTTTGCTGTTTTTTTCTTTAATGTTAATCTGAAATGGGTGGCAGGCGTTGGCCGAATGGTGTAAGTCACCGCCTGTGGAGCCGGCTTCTCCTCTGAGGACGCCGGTTCGAATCCCAAGGAACTCACTGTCACTGTCCGAGCTGCTCGGCTGTGGCAAAATGAACCTCAGGAGTAAAGGGGGTGGGGCCAGTTCTGCGCACCCCGTGCCTCACCTAAAACATCCATTGCGCAGGCTTATCCCAAAATCTTCATTCACGACGTCTAGCCAACAACAACAACAACAACATGGGAGCAGAATGTTCCCTCACAAAATTATCTTAATTTTCTTTTTTTCAAGGAAAGAGTAAATTTTATCACCAAATGGGGAACAGTGCCTACTGTTTACTATCTTAAAACAGTGTACTGTCCTGGAAAATAAAGGGTTGAATTTATCTTCTTAATGCCTATTTCTTGTAGAAAAGTGATACCATTTCAAAACACAGTTCTTCTCACATGTCTCTATTTACTTTCTCATTTTTCATATAATAGCTTCTATTTAACTAACTTGGGCAACATATTTAGCATTTTTGCAAAAGGAACTACAACACATTCAAGAGTCTTGTGAAGTAGAATAAAATTTTATGGTGTCTTTGATGTGTCAAAAAAAATGTGGAACGCAAGATCAGCCAGCCGAAGAACTGTTTTCTCATATTGACATCAGAGCTCCTGCCTTTATTATTTAAACAAACCAGGTAATGTTTGCACTGTAAAGTTCTGAACTGAAAATACCAAAGCAAGACAGGAACAGGTTCTGCCAACTCCTCCTATTAACAGTGAAAGGTAAAAATTGCTGACTCACTTTGTGACACTAATTGGCTAAACTTCTCCATGCTTTAATTGCAGTGTTAACTGTCTTAAAGTAAAGAACAAAAAAGTATCTGCATCTTTAAAGTATGAGACATGGACTGTGTGTAAACTGCCATTAAACCACAGCACAGTTCATATTTCTTTACTTGTCTTGAAGCATTTGGAAAGCATGCTTGATGAGTGTAGCTTTGCTACACTAATATACCTGCCCTCCCCTTCAGAGGAGATGGCGTCGTGGTTTTCTTCTAGTCTGCGTAGAGCAGAAAGCAAGGCAGTATTTCCCAGTCCAGATACAAAGTTACATGAAACAGAGTACTAGCAATAATAACCAGCTCTAAAGCAATGAAGAACCAGCAACCAAGTTACTCCTGGGAAAGCTGCCTTGCATTTTAAATCAAGGAGAAAGTGATGACCCATTTTCAAAGCATAAAGTCATTCCTGTCAGAAAGCCAGCTTTCTTTGGCAGCTCCTAATCAGGTGAAACCAGTGTGTGTGACTTCTGCAAAACTGAAATCCCACATCAGGCTACAAATCCCACCATCAGGAGCACTCGAACAGCAAAAGTTGACCAGACAACACTATGAGGCACACTTGCAGTGGGAGAAGGCACTAAGGAGGAATTTTCGAGAGCTTTCCAATCAAATGGTATCTGGACACTCTCTTTTGACTTCTTGGTAATAAACCCTTAATCTGCAGAGGGGAAGACTGGTTGTGGCAAGCAGGACAGATGAAGAGATCTAGATCCCTTCAAGTACAAGGGCCCTAAATCAACCCTCAACAGTGCTCAGCAGAAGGTCAGGGAAGGGGAAGAGATGACAAAACAGGAGTTGTCTCTTCTTATCCATGAAGGTACACACTTTGCTGCGGTGCCACATGCTGCCTGAACTGAAGAGATTAATCCTGGCCTTGCACACTGCCCTGGCCTTGCTCTCTGCACAGACTGGGCTGCCTCTGAGTCAGCAATGTGCTGCACTGGACAGGCTGGGCAGAACAGGCTCTCTGCCTGCAAAGGTTTCAGGGAGGGAATATGTATTTCATTCCCTGCTGATAACACCATCCTAGCAAATATGTATCTCTTCTTTGCAAAGAAGCATGTCACCATACACTGAGAAAACTCAGTGTTGTTCCAAAGCCAGTTTTTTCTCCATTCTCCTATCTTGATGATTCAACAGATGAGGCACTTTTTTTTTTCCCTTCAAAAACCTGCTGCATAAACATATGCTTGTTTCAGTTAACCTATTCATCCAAAGAGCCAGCTCACTGCAGCTCATCAGTAATGCCTCCATATATCAGAAACATGCATAATGCAGGCAGAGATTAATTCATTTTTTAATATATTTTGTGTATAAAATTTGGTCCAAAACTCATCTATCTCTAGGAGTTTATTTACATATCAGAATATTCAGGTTTTGAATTCCAGTGAAGTCTGGCACTGGAATTTTAATAAAAGTTCCCCAAAAGCCATGAATTACTTTAGCATCCTCTCCTTCTGTTAGAAGCTGACAAGGAGTCAAGACACATAGCACCCAATGAGTGATGCTAGTAGTAATAAACAACAGAGGGGAAAGTGGACAGAAACTTCCAGTGCGTCAGCAGGAAAGTGGATGAGAATATTTTTCAAGTTCACCAAAGCAGACAGTTTTTAAGAATGTTTTACTGTCCATGTCCTTAGGGTGCTAGTTTTTTGCTTGTATAGGCTTTGTGATCATGTTAATGTGAAGAACTGAGATTTATGATGTTTGTAACTTTACTGTGTGATTCTGACTGTAATGCTTGTGCAGTGTCATGAAAACACTGGCTGGAGGATGACTGCTGAGGTCAGTGGTATAGAGCACCAGAGAGAACAGAAAGGAGCTCCCAGCCCTGCTCACACTGAAGTCCCAACTCTATTACTCACTTGTTTTACAAATGCAGTTGAAGTCGACCCTTTTTCACAGCTTGGGAATGACTTCTGCAGTAATGTGACAACTGGCAGAAAAATCCAAGCTGAAGTAGCTCTCGTACCTTTGTCTTTTCCTTGCAGCTCTTTACTGTCATGGGTGTCTGTAGCTGAATTTTACTAGAAGAGGGGGGCTTCCAGGATGGTTTCTGTTAGAAGGTGCTAGAAGCTGCTCCTGCCCTGTGGAGCCAATGACATCCAGCTCCAGGAGGGACTTCCTGCTGGTGGTCAAAGTTGAGCAAGTTAAGAATCATAGTCACACTTCTGTGATAACATAGTTAAGAATTAGGAGTGTTGTGCAGTTGAAAACTTCCAGCCATGAGATAACAATGCAGAGACCAAGGTTGGCGCAGGAGGAGGTGAAGGAGGGACCACACGTTGGAGTAGCAGGGGGGAAGGACTGAAAGCTATTCCCGTCCCCTCTCCCTGCAGCCCATGGAATCCATCGGGGTGCAGAGACCCCCCCTGCAGCCCATGGAGGAGCAGGTGGATGCCTGAAGGAGCTGTTGCCCTGTAGGAGACCCAGGATGGAGCAAGATCCTGGAAGAGCCTTGCATCTGTGACTCGTGGAGAAGGAGACCCACGCTGGAAACAGGTTTTTTCTCCAGTAGAAGTGTTGCCTGTGGGGTGGACTCACGTTGGAGAAGTCTGTTGTGGACTGTCTCCTGTGGGAGGGACCCCACGGGAGCAGGGGAAGGACTAAGAGCTGCAGGCCCCCCTGCAGACCATGGTGAAGACCGTGGTGGAGCAGGTTGTCCCCTTGCAGCCCATGGGGGACCATCGGGGTGCAGAGACCCGACTGCACCCCATGGAGTGACCCACAGGACAAGAGCAATGGCAGCAACAACAGCTGCCTGCAAAACTCCCATTTCCTGCTCCCTTGAACTGCTGAAGAGAGGGAGGAGTGGGAGGAGAAAGGTGTTCTTAAGACTGATTTATTTCTTACTTTTTAGTTTTATAACTTTTAGTTTTAGTTCTTGTTAGTAATAAATTTAAGTATTTAGCCACTCTGAGTTTGCTTTGCCATTATCTCTCATCTGGTTGTGGGTTTTTTTGTGTGTTTTTTTTTGTTTTGTTTTGGTTTTTTGTTGTTTTTTTGTTTGTTTTTTTGTTTGTTTGTTTCTGTTTTGGTTTTTGTTTGTTTGTTTGATTGTTTGTTTTGGTTTGGTTTTTGCCTCTTCTTCTTCTCCTTTCCCTCTGGGAAGCGGAAGGGGCTGCTGGAGGTTTGGATGGACACTGGGTGAAAACCACCACAGTTTCTTACAAATATGGATTCTTGATGATGATCAAGAGACTTGCATATGCAAGGGAGTAAATGGACAGGTGACTTGAGTGTGGTTCAAAGTTCGAACTATTGATGTGGAAGTCCATGCTCCCTTCCTAAGGCAAATATTAATGGAGAGGAAAGCAAAGGCTGTGACTCTGCTTATCATCTTCCACATTTAAGACAGTACTGAAGGATAAGAATAACCTATTAATACAGGTCAGGTCAGCAGTAAATTAGCACTTTGCCACAAGACCAGAGAAAACTAGAAAGGAATTGTGTCCATTTTATCTTTTTGAGTCCCAGGGCTGCTTCAGAGACAGTGCAGCTCACACTTGGTGGCAGACTCTGGATTCATATTTCTTGTGTTCCCTACCACACCTTGCCAAGACACAACAAACACCAGCCAGCAACTGGGCTGGCTTTTCAGGCACATATGCAACAGGATACACATGTAATTCTTCCTGAAATGATCTATGCCATGCTGACAAATATTCTCTTCTATTTTCCCCTGTCAGTTCTCTGCAAGCAAAAAGAGTCCTTGGAAGATCTTTGTACACACACACCAGTACTCGTCAGCCAGGATGCAATGAGCCCTATGAGCCCAGAGAAATCTATGTAGGCATGTGAAACTAAACCACCTCACCACTGAGTCAGGAAGGATTTTGTCAGGATGTTTCTGAAGGGAAGAGAAATAGCTTGCTTTGTAGAGGAGGCAATTCTGCCAATCATTTACCATAAGATGTATGAGAAAAGGAAACCAGGCCACTCTCCTAAGGGAGAGCTGTTAATTGAGGTCTGTAGGCTCTGATCCTAAATCCACATCAGCAGCTGAACAACTGCAACTGAAATGCAGCTGATGTGTGCAGAAGCCAACAACACTATCTACAGTTTATTAAAAATCTGTTTGATGACTAGAAACAAAAGGCAGGTCAGCACTAACCAGAACCATGGCATGTGATAGCTGCAGGTCCCTCTGGATTCAGCAGGAAGGGAATGCCCAGCAGAAAGTGCCTTACCCAGAGGCAGCACTGCTGAAGAGGCAGGAGATTCACTGCCTCACAAGTTGCTGAAGGGACCAGGCTGAAGCATTCTCTTCTGTCCCTGCCCCAAGCAGGGAAAGCACACTTCCCCAAATTGTTTGAGGGTTTGTAGAAAGACAGTGGCAACCCACTTAATATGTCCCCTGTGGGAGTAATAGCAGAAAAATAACTCAGGGAACCTGAGAAGTGGGAGATGCATAATTTGTGGGTAACCAATACTTACTAATTCATATAACCTTAAAAGCACTTCTTTTGTTCAAAACCAAAATAGTTCTGAAATAAAATTACAATTACTTGGATGAAACTCAGATTTGGTAAAGTCAGTGGAAAAAATTCCTCTTCCATCACTGGAGACATATTATCCAAGAATATATTGTGAAAATGTTAAATAAGCTTGTTCCTGGGCTTTAAGGATCTTTGTGTACTGTACCTGCCAGTTTAAATGATGACTACAAAGATCTGTTATAAAACTTTTTCCAGGAGAGGCAAAAGCTTTCTCTCTGTCACCGTTTTTAATATACTATGACTCTTGCTCACAGTAAATTAGGTTATTTATCCCCTTTATTTATATGCACTTCTCTAACCTGGTAACAAACCAAAGTGATAGATGCATCTATATCAGTTGTGAAACCCAATAACAAAGCAACAGCTACTGTGCCTAACTTTACCCTATTGCTATCAATTTATATAAAAGACAAATTCTTCAGGCTGTGAATGTGTGAAAGTAAATTCTTTACTATTCTGGAGTTGCCAGCAATTACTTTGTCCTCTGATCTCAAATCCTTCCCCAGGCTGTTGCCACATCACGGGGGTTCAATGTTTATCTCACAGACCTTATCACAGTTCCCCTTCTGGCTTCCAGAGAAGCTGTTCTTTATTACTGCACTGGAATTTAAGGCAGAATCAGGCCAGTAGTCAGAAATAAACAGAATGTAGAGTTCTTCCATTTTGGAGTTCAGAGTCTAAGCCAAAAGCAGAATGTCAAAGGCTGAAGCAAACCTTATTGGATTGCAGACTAACTCCTCCTGCTTTCTGCAGATAAATTTTACATTTAGATGTGTTGAGGAGACTCCCACTGCAGTCAATAAAAATTGTGCTCAACCAATGTTATTTGTCACCATTCCAACTGCCCATTCTGTAAGTGCTTTGCTGAAAAAAAAGGGAAGTCTTCAGGTGACAAGCTGTCCTGATACTGTGTTTAAACTGTCTCAGATTCCCACATAGAATATCTTAGTGTTACCGGCTTCCCCATACTATTAACTTAATTTATGTCATTCATTTACATTATATTCCAAACCAAAGTTCTATTTCACTGGTATATTAAAATAAGCCTACTAAAGAACTGTACATTTTAAAATAGTAACAGACAGCTATGTCTGTAGAGTTGTACAGATTTAGATTTTTATTTTAGATTTAATTAAATAATTTAAAAGAAAACTGAATTAGAAGTAACCGCCTTCCACTTTGCTTCTTAAAATGCATGCTTATAGTTTACTGCATGAGCCAGGATATAATTAATATAATAATAGATCGTTTCATAGACAGCAAGTCTGGGTAAAAAAAAAAAAACCTGAAAAAATATCCATCCCTTAATTTCTAATTATGTTTATACATTTATATTTCTTAATGAATGCAATACAGGACTATCTTACAAGCAGCAGTGTTCCTATAGAACTACTTTGTGCATATATCTACATCACAGTGCCTCTCAATAGAATTTTTGTTGTTTTTATGTATGTAAGACAACCTATTTGCATCACATTGTATCACAGTCATAAACGAGGATTTTTAATTTTTGAAATTAGCTCTAGGTTTGAATTTTTTTCACAATGTCCTAGACTGAGAGGAGAATATGTTATTTTTTATTCATTAATTGTTTTACAATAAATGAATCTCGTCAACTAAATGGAAACAATTGGATAAACTTCTCTGGGATTCACAATCATTATTTGCTTTTGGCATGAACTGTTATCACAACAATCATTGTTTTTAAACTGTTAACCTATCTGTGACTGTGTTTTTCTTTCACATCCTTGGGATGTAACCTTTTAATTTAGTAAATTACACCTTTTTTTTCCTTTAGCTCTAATGGCTTTTATTTCGACACTTGTTTCACAGCTTTGAAAGAGTGCCTTTTGCAGGCATGCCGTTCCGATCATCTTACACCTTACAAATATGGGCACAAAGAAGCTACAGCCTCAGATGCATTTACACAGATGCTTATCTTAGAGCATAGATTCAGCACACACAAAAAAAAGGTTATCTGTCATTACCCTAATAATTTGTAAGCAAAGACTTACTTAGGCTATTTGCAAAGTACTATTAAATTTGAACAAAGAGTAAAATATGCTTTAAGGTATTTTTAGCTGCTCAGCAAGCTAAGAAACGATAACAACGACTGCACCGCAAACATTTCTCTTTTCCTATGCCGCTGGAAAGACACTGGAAGCTCCACCAGAGCGATCAGTGCCGCGTGGGTCCGGCGGCGGGAGGCACCATTTACCGCAGCTCCGGTGGCATCTCTCTGATCTCTCCTTTCCTTTGTGATCGCTGATCCAACAGCCCTGTATCACATTGTTTGTCTACCCGCTTGATGAGCTAGTTAATGCGTTTCTTCTCAGGAGACCTTTAAGCTTAAAATATTTCTTTAATTAACGGAGCTCAATCTTAAAGAGCCAAAGCCGGCTGCAGAGGCTTCCACACTGAGTGGGTGCGGGAGTCACACCGCCCCGGCTCACGGGAGAGGGTTGAGTAAAGGGCCATGCCTTCAACTTTCCGGACCGGCTACAGAGAAAGCCCGCGCCCCTGGCCAGCCCTGCCGGGCTCCCGGTGACCGGTGCCGAAGCCCCGCGGCGCTCTCCGCGCTCGGCAGGCGGGGGACACTGAGAGCAGGCGGGAAGGCTGCCGGGCCGGCCCTGGCCCGCGCACCTCCCACCCTCTCCTGCCGCTTTGAACTTCTCCAGCACAGAGCCCTGAAGGTGCAGCGCGGCCCCCCGGCCCCGCCACACCACAGCGGGGGCCGGCGCAGCGCCAGCGCCCCATCCCCGCGCATCCCCCCATCCCCGGCCGGCGCGGGTGAAGATGCCTCGCTGCTGCCGGCCCCAAGCACTCCCCGCACGGGGTAAGATGCAGCGCTGCCCCCAAGCCGCTGCGGAGCAAGATGCGGAGATACCCCCGCCGCTGGGC
>VXAU01004986.1:0-128582 GCA_013399695.1 Formicarius rufipectus | reverse complement strand
GGTGGGCAGCGCCCGGGGGGCGGTGCCGAGCCGAGTCGAGCCGCGCCGCTGCGAGCCGCCCGTGTCAGCTCCCGGCGCCGGTGCCGCTACGGTCCGGAGGGAGCCGGGGTGCCGCCCGCGCCCTGCGCTTTGTGCGTGCGGCGGCCACCACCACCAGCACCATGCGGGGGGAGAGGCACCGCGTGGGACGCGGCGAGGCGGAGCGCCCCCGCCGACCCGGCTGCTGCACCTCGGGGGGCAGAGCCCCCGCAGAGCCCTGAGCGCCCGGCGGTACGTAGGGGCACCCCCGGGCGGAGGGCACTGCTTTTGGTTTGGTTTGTTTTTGTATTCTGTTTTGGAGAGTGGGGCTTTTGGTGCTAGTGAAGTAGAGGGTTTTCTGCCGTGCGGCGTTTGATGGGAGGGAAATCTTGTAGGTGAAGCCACATGGGTTTTCAGTAGCATGGCTTAGTGGCATCTTGCCTTTACAGTTTTCAGGCCGAGAGTGTGCAGGGTGTGTTTTAGGAAGGTTCGCCTGCTCGAGAGAGCTTGAATAGATACGTTTAGAGAAGCAGTGCTTTCCAGGAATTTAAATGAGAGCCTTTTCTGTGGTTGCTTTTCGAGGCTGTTCTGTTAGTTCTATATTTGCTCTTGCAGATTGCTCTTATCAATTGTTAAACAGCTGTGTTAGCATGTAAAAATCGGTATTCTCAAAAGAAAAACAAAGTCTCGGCGAATTTACCTCTAATAAGCGGTGTAGATCACTTCTGTAGCCTCTTTCTATATTTCATTAGGAATGTTATCATCTCTAGTACTCAACTACCATTTATAGTTTATTTTGTCATGGCAATGTGTTTCATTTGATGCTAGAAAAAATTTGATTGGGTTACTCATTCAAGTAATTTAGGTGATCTCTTGGAGTAAGGTTTAATCATCTAATTTCTTCACGTGGACGGAACTGTTAAGAGATAGGAGGCAGCGGCAAACCTCAAGGTTATGGTTTTTGCTCATTTTTCAACCTGATTTTCCTTTTTCAGTCTTGGAAACTTACTGAACTTTAACCCTTTTGCAATGAAACTTTCCAGGCGTGGTGTTTGCATCCAGGTAATTTTAATACATATATATGAATTAATGCATTTTTTAATTTATTTTTTTTTTAAACTCATGTGAAAGTAATTCAGCTAGTTTTGATAGTGTGGGGTTGTTGGATATGGGAAAAGACTTACTTCATTTTCTGCATCGAAATATGAAGTTCTTGCAGGTTTTTTCTGTTTGGTTTTGTGTTTTGTTTTTTTTTTAAGGGGGAGTATTTTTATAAATTCAAAGTATAATTTTGAGGTATTTTTCCTTCATGTGCATTTCTGATTAAAATACTGCTTGAAAACCTGCCATAGCTACCTACTGGTTTTGTGTGTGCCTTGCTAAGACCAAATGCTGCTCTGTTGGGAAAAGATGGACTATATTTACTGAATGAGAAACTGTGATAAAGGGTCTGGAAGTGAGGTCCTGTCAGTGTATTCAAATCCAAGGACATTCAGCACCGATTTCTTCAGCTAACAACAAAGAGGTCTCTTTGCAGACACCCCTGCTGTAGGAGGCAGGACTACTCTTGCCATTTGTTTCACTCTGTAAGTGAAGACTTTGCAGTATTTCCAGGCAAAGGTCTTCTCTGATGGAGTTTAGGACCTCTGCAACTCCTGGTGTGGTAGTCAGAGAACTCTTTTCTGTTCTACACTTCATCTGGGCAGAGGACAGGATTTCCCAGCATTGTCCACACTGCACATTCAGAGTTGGAGAATGTATACAAAATGTTAGAGGTTTGTTGCAAGGTTACAGACCTCCACATCTATGTTTTGTGATGTGTTTTCTACTGAGGAAATGAAAAGAAAGCCCAAACAATAGGGAAAGTGTTAACAAAACTTTAATAAAACAGTTTATAGGGATGTTAAGGTTGCATATGTAAACACCCCAGTGGAAAGACATAATGGATAAAGTTGTACGTTCACCTTATCTCTTGCCCTTTGAAATCTGCAAAATGATTGTTTTATGCACTCTTAGGTTAAATGTAGAGTTGGGCATAAATAAAATCTGGAGAGATTGTTTCCTCATTTGAAATTAAGAATACAAAGTAGAAAATAATTGTAATATTTCAGAATTCGACTTTTTTTCTCTTGCAGATTAGTGAAATGACTTAGAACAGCATCCTGTTGGTAGCATCCTAACAATTGCGTTGTGAAATGATGCTGTATTTACTAGTTACTGCATATTCTATTGGAGCATGCTGGATTTTACCTAAGTAGTTGGAATGCTACTGGTGAATCAGAAATAGTATGCAAATCTCTCTGCAGTAATTTTCAGATTGCATTTTGGAAAATTCTCTGTACTTGTTAAGGAATTGGCTATTGATCTACAGAGAAGTACTTGGGTTTATGGAATAGGCTCATTTTTCATGTATTTAGCTACTAATGGCATTAAAAGAAGCCGAAATAAATTAAATACCTCTCTAATATTAGTTATCTTGTTAAGAAATTACTGAAAATACTATTAACATCACAGATGTGTACAAAGGCTGTGTGATCCATGTGAAGGCAAATCCAGGGAATAGGGTCAGTGGGAAATCTGTTGATCTGTGAAGGTCTGTTGAGATGCTTTGTGGCTGCAAAAAGAAATGGGTTGTCCCTGTGGTTTTGGGACTTGCTTCAAGGAATGGAAAATCTGACTTTGCTGCTACTTTTGCAGTGTAGAAATCATTTTTTGTCGGATAAGACTGTTGACTTCCTCAGCATAAAGGTTTACAACCCTTAAATAGCTCTTCCTGATGTTAAGCAGTATCCCTTTCATGTGTTTGAAGTTTGTTAGAAAGGCTGGCTGGCAACATTGGTACTGGTGGATGAAAAAGAAAGAAATTTACAACATCAGATACTTTCTTCAAATTATTTCCCTTGTTGTTAGTTATTACCAAGCATTAGACTGCCACACTTGAATATAATTAATGTAGTAAATGGCTTATTAGGCACCATCTGAACTTTTGCCTTGTTTAATTATAGCAGCTTAGTGCAGTGGCCTATGTACAATATTCACCCCAAATAATTGCTTTCAGACATTTATCTGACCATGTCATTTTTGGAGCAGCTGCATACATGGCTTTTCCATGAACTTTACACTTCTTAGGCTCTCTCATTTTCAGTCCTGCCTCTACATTTCCAATTTATGTAACAAAGAAGTTTTGATTTTGCTGGTAGTAATTCAGAGCAATTGTTCTACATGCCATTCATATGGTAATTTCTTTTGAGCGTCCTTAAAATTCTGTAATTTATTTTCATATTTAAGTACCAACCAATCCATGACACAAAGACGAAAGTTTTAATTTTATTTTTTTTCCGAGAGTGTTTAAACATTTACCAAAGTTAAAAATATTTCTTTCAGTGACACTGTATGTCTTGAAAATAATGCTAAGAATGTAAAAGGAGTGGCATGGGATGAAATTTATGCCACATAGAATTTATAAAAAAGGGTTCAGATACAGAAAACCCTTCTTCATGTGCTTAATCACATATATTAATTTCATAATAAATGCCATCTTCCTCCAATAGAACTCATGGTGACATCCAAGATCATATGAAAAGCTGACTACAACTACCGTGTTGTCCCTGAGAGTAATATAGAACACTTGGTATTTGTTATTTGGTTTATGAACATTTTGTATTTTAGATCCAGTCTTTTTTAAGTGCAACCATAGAAAACTGATTTTCTTGATCAGTAACACTCCTGGAAAAAAAGCAGTCTTGTAAATAAATTCAGATTTATTTTTATCTGGTCTGAAAATTTTGCATGTACTAGAAACAGTTTCAGTAGTTGGCCTAGGGGGCAAAGTATGCCAAAATCATTGTTTGCTGGATGTGTTTTCCAGAGCTTGTCTCTTTCCAGAAGGATAAACTCATTACGGGTTAAATGTCAGGAAGCTGTTGCCGGTGTTCTTGATGAGGGTCCTTGACCGTGGAAACTTAATTCCTGACAAATGCTCTGACATACCTTATTGGTCTACAGACCTTCCAAGCCTTCCCTGACACTAGTTCCTTTGGAAAGGCCAGTTCTTCCCTGCTCCTGAAGATGGCCAGAAGCTTGGTGGAATTGGGGAAGTGGGACAGAGCCAGTCTTTGGAGTGTGGTGGCCTGGATTACTGTTAAGTTTCATTGGAGATGTGGCTGTGCAACTGATTGTATGTGTGTTATTGCACTGTGCTTTCTGGAAGGTTGCACTTAAGAAATCTAAATGTAAATGAAAAGTAAATGTTATTCATTGCATAGCTCTGTGGTTGTTATCAGACTAGGATTCACCACAGGTTTTGTACAATCCACTGTTTATTATATTAAATTGTATGAATGCCATCTGAGAGTTGGGCCTTTTATAGCTAGAGCTGTGAAAGGACTGTGAGTGCTCTGAGGACTGAACACAAAATCTTTGTAACAACCTGTTAACCGTGGATAATTTCTTCTTCCCATGTGATATGTCTGGCCGGAAGGTATGTGGCCAACCAGATGAGAAAGCTTAGTGAGGTGGGTAGATTTGTTCTGTGACTTTCTGAATCCAATATGTCAGTGGTGGAGCCAAAGGTCTGAAGAGTGTAAAATCTGATGATATCTCTTTCTAGGATCCACAGTTTATAAATAGCTCTGCTAAGTTCTAGGTTTGATTTTGGTAGTGGAATTACCTTTTAGTCCATCACTGGAAGGACTAGTTTTAGCCTAGTCACTGTCATATGAGTTTCTCAGCAAAGGCTCTCATCGTGTCTCAATGAAATACCAAGTCTCTTTGGCCCATGATGTACTGTTTGAGGGATTGGGACCTGAGTAAAACCCTATGTATATAAAAATACAGTGATGTGCTCTATAATCATGGTCCAAAATGCCCTCAAACTTTGAATAATTGAGTGGTGAACAATTTGACATTCTTTTATGAGATTGATGCTTAGATGAGAAAATGCAAGTTAAAAGTGCTGTTTCAACACAATCAGAAAAATGTTGTGGGTATTTTATAATTCACTATGGAAAGCAGGCGGTGTTTGGCTCTGGACTGACAATGGACATCAGGCCATTCACCCTTATGCTGTGGCATGGAAGGGGGGTCAGTAACAAATGAAAGCTGTTACCAACTGATGGCTGTTTAGTCACCTGTGAAATGCGGTTTCTAATAGACAGGTTTCCACATCATAGGAGCAGCAACCGCAATTAGATGAGTGGAGCCAGCCCCCTTGTCAGAAGCCTCATACATCATGCCTCATTTTAGCCTCAAAGCGATCCCACCGGTTAAGTGTTTCCAAACACGGCGCAGGCACCCGTGATTGCTAATTGTGCTCCGTCTGCTGACGGAGAAAGAGCATGTTGTATTGTTGAAGCTATTGGCCTGTCTCTTCTAGAAAGGCTTAATCTATAAAAGCAGAAAAAAGTAGAGCCTCCTGAAGCATCCATGAGTTCCCGGCTCCGTGTGTGTAAGTTGCTTGCGAAATGTTCAAAGACAACAATTTCATCCTGTGGAAGTGGTGTAGAGGACACCTTGTGTCTCCCAGCAAAGCTAACTGATAATGTCCAAATGTGGTAGTAGTTAACTGACTAATTGGCTGAGAAGTCAATGATTAATTTTAACAAATGAGTTTTCTTTGAGTGCAAGCTCATGCATACAAATTATAACAGTATGCCTATGATAAAATTAGAATTTTTTATTCTTTAAGCTTCAACTCTGCTGGTGTATGATTATTTTCCCAGAGTCTTAAAACATCTATGTTTTGTGAGGAGTGTCACTGGGGAAGGGGAGCAAACACACACTGAGTACAAGTGTTCTTTCCCCAAATACCCATGAAATGTTCAAAGTGGTCACATTTTTTTCTAGTGGTTAAGGAGTATTTAATACATTGTATCATAGAGTCTGCAAGGCCTCTAGTGTCTTCAGTGAAACACAGGCCTAATACCTTGGCCAATAAAATCAGTGAAATGTCTTGTATTTCCTTTAAGTGGGTTTAGGATCTAGACCCCAGTGAGTCCTAGTTTGTGTTCCAGCTGCAGGCTCCTTTCAACAGGGGACTGTGAACTTGGGTGGTAGGAAACAAAGCTCCTAGCAAACATACCTGCACTGGGTCATATTTTGATGTGTTGAAGAAGCTGCTTTTAAAACCAAACCTGCTTGAGCTAAATATATTCTGAGATGTCAGGGACAAAGCATTGAGAATAAGAGGAGTGTAGGAATTTTTTGAATACTGTGTAAGGCTTCTTTCATCTAAAAATTGTGGTTCTAACACAGAAATCACATTATAGCTGCATAGACAAGAAGCCTTATTTTTTAACAACACAAATGTGTTCTATTGGAAAATGAAGGACTGACATGTTTTTAGACATATCACTTGAATGCAGTCTTGCAGATGAATGGAAGTTTGTGGTCAAATCACCTTGACTCCACACTTAAACCTTTATTAGTGCAGCTGAAGGGCACAGAATATCAAGGGTGGCTTTGCACCAATGAGTTCATGTGACTGTAGCCGTGTGGTGTTGACATTTTCTTTACAGTATGCCTCCTTATTTTCAGAAGCTTATCATTCACCTATAAACCACATGTTCTGATTTAAAGTGTAGTTAAAAGGTTTATTCAGTGGAAGGAGAATTTTTACTAAGTATAAAAATGATTGCTTTGACAAAATGGAGAAGAATGTGGCATTCACAGGTAGAGCTCACCTTTTTCTTTCTTTTGTTTTAACATGCATAACGTTCAGTACCCTTAGGTTTAAAAGACGTTTAGAAAAAGGCTTTTAGAAAAATGGAAGTCCCTTTAAAGATTGGTTCTTTCATTGTCTTGACAAACCTTGAAAAGTAGTTTCTTGCCTGCACACTTCAGAAACAGTTCTTAGGGGTTTTATTATGTGCTGAAACATATGTTTATAAAAAAGACTATAACCTAGTGGAAAAAGTGTCTTACAATAATAAACCTGTCGATGGGCCATATGCTGCCATCAGTACATTTGAAAAAAATAAATTCTTCTACAAGTGCTAAGTAAGTTTACAGCCCAAGTGTTAAGTTAGGGTCAGACTGTGACTTGCTCTCTGTGGATTGAGAGGGGGAGGAGAGTGCCTGCAGATCCTCTTCATTCTCTTTTCATTGGCTCACGGGGTGGCAGGTGGCCTGGAGCTAGATAACACCCTTCTCAAAGGTCAGTGGAGGAAGAAGTTCTGTGGGAGGCTTCAAGAAGTCCCTCTTCTGTAGCTTTTCCTTGGTGCTCAACAGGTTTGTACCCATCCAGCACAGTGGTATGTATTTTGTAAAACTCAATTGAGCTTTGTGTGGTCTCTCCTGAGAAGAGCAAACCTCTAAGGTAGATTGTCTGAATTTTAAAGGTGGCAGTACAGACATTTGAAATTGGTACAAATAAAAGAGCTCTGACAAATCTACAGTTGGGTAAAAAATATGGAAAAAAAACTTCTTACTGCCTACTAGTTAGATAATTTTTATTTTATGGATTTTTTTTTTGTGTTTATAGCACCAGTTGTTTTGGTTTTTTTTTTTTTTAATGGAGATGACGTGGTCGTTGCAAAGTCTTTTGTTTCTGAAGAGCAAAAGTAAGATGCAGTATGTCAAAGGGTATGTCGTTCTTAAAAGGCGCTTTCTGTGTGGGATCAGTGTTTGGTGAGTGTAGACACTTTCAAGCCTATTTTACTTTGGATTCACTTGTGTAGCTCCTGTGAATGGGAGTCATGCATGTGTGCATCTCAAAAAGAATAGGCTTCTTTGTAACTGAGGAACTTTACATGAAGTGTTTTAATGTCCTAATGTTTTTCACCACTGGTCAGCTGTGCACTGCTGGTTTCTTGGCAGCTTGGCAGGTGATAGTCATTGGCAAAGGAAATATTATAGATTAAGGAGAATTGTTTAAAATGCTGAAGTCTATGTCAAGTGATACATGAGGTTGCCACAGTACCCCCTATCAAAATCAAGATTGTGAACAGAGCAGTCCCCATGAGGAGTGAATTCCTCACCTACAGTCTTTCCATGATTCATCAAACAAACTAAAAGTTTGCTCAGGGGAAATTTGCTTCTTCAGGGCTGAAATCTTCCCCCCCTGGGTCTAATGCCCTATGTTATGTCTATGCGTACAAGACTCCTTGTCTAGAAGAGAGGCTTGGAGAGAGTGGAGCAGAGAGGGGAAATCACCTGCAGTAGAAGTACCCAGGCCCTAGCATGAATTTCACAATCACCATGGAGATGGAAAATAGATTGGATCAGTAGTCCATGGAGAAAGTGTACTTGGGATTTACATAGATGTTCACTGGGAAAATTTTTTGGGTGCATCAGAATGCTGGGCTAAGTATGGGTTGAAGGATAAGGGAGAGGACAGCAATAAGTCTGAGAAGGAAACCATCTGTGCCTCTTGTGTGCTTGGCTTTCCAAGAGAGACACTTTGGTACTGGCAAGGCTTGGAAGGACCCCAGGATCATTTTAATTCAGCCTGACTAAATGTCTCTCCATGGAGTCTGTAAAGTCCAGCCAAGTTCTTACACCCCATTGGACCTGAGGGAAGGGTCGTGGGTTTCAATGCTGCCTCCTGAGCTCAGCTGATGAAGTGATTGAGGAGCCTGTGGTGGGCCAGGCTGGCTTGCCTGAGGTATGCACAAGCCAACATGTGCTGTTAACAACTGCAGTGCTCAGAATTTTCACAAACCCACATTTAGTAATAAAATAGCCTACAACTAGTCAAAGGCGCCAATAGTAGCCAAGCAAATTTGGAATGTCTAAGCCCACCATTTTTAAGTTATGGTGAGCCAAAAAAAATGAGAGAACAGTCCAAGAAATGGAGAACACCTCACTTTTTAGGAACTCTCATATCTCCAAGATGCCTTGGCCGATCTACTTCAAACTTTCCAGAGAAGCTTTCCTTGGCACAAGACCATAACTCTGAAATTTCATGTGACTGGATTTTACTTTGTTGAAGTTATGAAGGTTAAAAAGCAGAGTTTGTTGCAGAAAGCTAATCTCTCCATTAGAAATATTTCTGCATAGTTGATATTTATTCCATTGTAATTGTTCACTGTTTGTTCAGAGTGATTGTATTTTCGCTATTTATTTCAGATTCTTTTTTTTTTAAAGGATTAATTCAGAGCAATAGAGCTTGGAACCAAATTGTGCATGGCTGGCTATAGGCATATGTGGTAAGGCAGAAGCATTAGCCCTGTAACTGCTGGAGAAGGATTTGCAGTTGGAGTCCTACTCCCACTGTACTATCACTGGAGAGCTTTTAGGAGTGTCTGGTTTGAGAGATCCCTATTTAGTACAGCTTTTCACTCTCTGCTTGGTAGAGGAAAGTGTCCCTGTTGGCCTAGTTAGAGTCTCATCTCCAGGTGAAAAATGCTTCTGGTTGATGGCCAGTTGTCGTTCAGAGTTGCCCTAATGGCATCTCCTCCTGTGGAAGGCCATGAAGGTGGCAATAGCCTAAGATGAGGATTGGTGTTCTCCTTCTGTGCTCTTGAGCCGCTCTTCATTGTGTGTAAACATTTGTAGCCTGAAATGTCTAGCTTCCAAAATTGCGATATTTCAGATAGGCATTAGAAAATGGAAAGAAAATGTTTGTGCTCCTGGAAGTGCCTTTCATTTTTCAAGTTGGAGGCACCTTAATGTGACTTAATTTTGTACAGGAGTGGAACCTGGTTGTGCACCAGCCTTTTTCCTCTGCTCTGGGTGCTGTTTTCTGAATGACGTGAAGACCAAAGCATGCCATTGCAGATACTGGCAACTGTTAGATGGAGCTAAATAAGCAAAGGTCTCTTAATATGTTGTATTTCAAGACACTGAATTAGTTTGACTGAGTCACTTTGTAGGCAGAGCAAGCAGGACTGGAACAGATGTCAAGCTGGAATGAGCCCTCACCCTGAGGCAGAGGCTGAGAGTGTTTGAAGTCAATGCTCATCTGTATTTTCCTTTCTGGGGCTCAAGTTTAAAAGCTCCAGGAGAAACTTGGCAGAAGACAGGAGGTGCTGCTCTTGAAGAGATGGGGTGCTGTGCATTACTTTTTTAGTAGAACTCTCTTGCAGGCGGGATCACTCTGCAGTCGATGAGGTCAGGAGCTGCTCTGTGCCTGTGCAAGGCGCAGTCCTTGTCCTGTTTGCCATCTGTACTGCTGCCGGCTAGCAGCTGTAGCAGAGGGACATTACTGCTTCTTGCAGTAACACACCCCTCACCAAACATACAATTGACTGCCAAGTTACAGTAGATTATTATGGGTTAAGTCCTGTAAAAGGGTATCTGTGTAAAATACCGATCAGCAGGTTTTCTATTAGCTCAGGTGTTTTATTATTAGGAGCACTAAAAAGACCAGCAGAGTGAGCTAAAAATCAATGTGCCGCTCTATAGTCAGCCACTGAGAAGGGTACAGGTAAGGTGATCACAGCTACTTATACCAGTGATCAGATATACCACTACAGTCTGCAAAAACTGCAAGCCAGAGAGAAACTCTGCTGAAAACTCCTGGACCACAGAATTAAAATAATTAAGCCTGGAATATATATTTCTCTTGCAAGGTTGTAATGAGATAAGTAGAGAAGCTAGCACTAACTAGATAGAGCACACTGTATACATGGAACTTTTCGTCTGTCCTGTATGATGCTAGGCTGTTTATTTTTAGTCAAACAATAGCTTGTTGCAGTTGAAAGTGCCGTAAAGATTCTCCAGGTGGTGATAGCACCAAAACCATGGCCATCAAAGAGGAAATTCAAAGCAAAATGTATAGATATGAGGAGGCATCTCTTGATTCCTGAGTTAGCTCAAACATCACTGCATGGCCCTGGATTACCTGCGTAGAAACTCCCTGTGTCATTTCTTCAGTTAGCAGGGCGCTGCTGGAGAAGATCACCTCAAAGAATTATCTTCTTGGCATTTCTAGGAATAGTGTGTTTACACTCTTCAGGCTGTGGAACTTCAAAGCTTTGAGTTACTACTCATGCTGCTCCATCCTGTGCTTCCAGATGAAAGTTTCCAAGAAGTCGCATAAACATGTTACATGAGCTGAGAGAGGGGATAGAAACACTCTAATACTGCAATGTTATAGTATTGTCTACTGCTGCAATAACCCTGCTGTGTTTGGAAAGCCTCAGACATACCAGCACCATGGTTAATCATTCAAGCAACCAAAAGTAATTCACAGTCTTGACTGCTGAGAAGTTCAGCATGGCTAAGGCAGACATCTGATCTGACTCAAGAAACAAGTTCAAAAAAGTAAAGACATCTTCCCACAGCAGTTTGCTTTTTGATTGAGATGCTTTAACCCTGTTTCTGAATTTGCTCACTTATTTTCTAGAGAACAGTTTTAGAAGTATAGCACTTTAAAATAATTAGAATACTCCCCTTAAATCCTTGATATCGGTTCTTTATTTACTGGATTTTAACATTTTAAGTATATAAGGGAGGAATGTTGACAACCAGACAATAATAGAGCTGTTCAAAGGCAGGAAAGCTGTTAGATGGGCACTGCTGGAGTTTTTTGACTCAAAGCTGTATTATGAGTGCTGAATCTACCTAAGTATATGTGATAGAGTATTAAGTCTTCTTTACCTTACCATTGAGTTAGTTATCCTCTTTCCATATGATATCTTCCCCCCCCATTGTTTGGAATTGGTTATAAAGCAGAACTGTGGTCAGTTACAGCAGAGTAAGAGAGAGTTGCTCATTACCCCACTGTCCAAGTTTCTCAGAAAGTAATATTCAATACCACATCAGTTCCACTGTGGTTTGGGGATATAAACTGAAATTTCAATTTTTCATTTGTATTTGCTAAACAAAAAAGTTACGGTTTTGTTCTTTGAAATACGATATCTTTTTAAGGCTATTCCTCTATTTTAAGGCTATTCCTCTCATTTATTTTCTATCCATCTGAAGTGAGGTTACAAAAGAAGAAAGTTGCAAGTCCCATGTATGAAAAGTACTCAGGGAAAATGTCAAGTGACTTGGAAACAGGCATGCTATATAAAAGTGTCATCAAGAGAAAGACAAATGGGGTCAAGACTTGCAGCAATGGTGACTGGTTCATAGGTCTTGGAGACAATTCAGAATAAGGGTACTACTTCTGAGATCTTGGAAATCGAGGGGCGGTTATACTGTTATGGTTACACTGGAGAAGACACACAACTGTAATATGCAGTCATCTATCACTGGCTGAAATGCTGGAGAAATAATAGCAGTAGAGAAAGCACATAGAGTACATAAAGTATGTATTATATTAACAATGTTACATTTTCCAGGACAGACAGTGCTTTTAGAAAGCTAATGTCTTATACTAAAAGTCTATTTTCCCCCGATTCTCTGATATCCAAGCCAAGTGAAATTGATTTTAAACTAAAGACACCAATGTGCCTCTTTTGTACAACAGTGTGCTTGGCAGAAAAGTGATATATTAGAATTCACATGAGCTTGTATTCTTCAACTGCTGGAAAGGAAACTGTATACGTTACGCACTGATGGAAATGTGGGCTCCTCTACAGTGTGCCCTTGGGCATGTTCTATTTAAGTGTCTTGAAAATATGTGATTATTCCTTATGTGCTTGTCCATGCTCAGTTTCTTTATGGAGACAGTGACAGTTATAGTATCTGCAGTCTGGAATACTGTTTTTGCCATAGTTTTTAAAGATTATCTCCTTGTACTAAAACACCCTCAGAGACCTGGGCATTGCGATTGCATAGCAGACTTAGCAAATACAAATTGTTTAACTGCGTGTGGTGATAAAGTTAGAAAACACTTTAAAGAAATCAGACATTCCATTAGCCTGATCCGAGCCATACAAATTTGTCTGCTTTAATTTCTCTTCCCTTATGGTATAAACCAATGTAAGTCTGCCTGTTCTTTCATCAAAAACGATTCAGACCTGAGGGATGCTTGTAATTTGGAAGTAATTAGTAAATAAGTCAGATAAACACTATCCATTGAGAATTGTGAAAGCACATTGGATAGGATTCTTAAAGAGCTGTATCAAATTTGAACAATTAAAGCTTAAAAAATTTATCAGTAGTTAGTATGATAAGTCTATTTCATCATAAATTAGTTAATAATTTCTGCTGCTTTTGTAGCAATCTGAAGAGATATAGAAATCTAAAAATGTAGTTAAAATAGAAGAAAATCTGTAATAGCACAGCATCTTTAGACTACATTGTGGCAGTCTCCAGCATCCTGATTTGCAGTGAGATCCTGGAATCTGCACTTGCAGTCAATGACCATGTGCAAATGCCATCAGTGGGATTCCAGGTCCAGAGCTGGACCTCAGGTCTGTGGGTGTGGGTACGCCTGCCCACCTAACTAAAATGTTTGTCTTGGGTTTTGTAGGGCATAACATTTTGCCTGCTTTATTTGTTTTGATCAATTCACCAAACTGGATTTGGTTTACTACTAGTGGCAGGTTTCCTTGTAGTGAGTGTGTATTACCCGCACTTTGCTATACTCCTTCATGTCCAAATACTGATTAATAACAATTTTACTCTTTTACTAGAGCAGAGCAGGCACAACAGAATGTTTTGCACAGATACTGAAAATTTTGAAGACTTTGGAGTAGATTGAACACAGCTGAACACCAGAACAAGTCTTGTCACTGCTTGGCATCATTTATGATTGCTACTAGTATATCTATTTGCCTTTTTATATCCATCTTTAGCAAGAATGTCAATGATTTTTTTTTTCCTCTGACAGTTAAAACAAGCAAAAAACCCAAAATGAAACCAACCTAATGAAAGTAGGAAAATTTTGCTTTGCTTGCAATCATCCCGTGTAGCATGTTCTCTTTCTGCTATAGAAGCTTTAACTGTTACTAAAACATTTCTACTAACATGCTGACTAGAAATATAGATGTAAATTGGGAAATAGAAGCAAGAATCTTGAAAATGTTAGAAACATTAAGCATTAGTTTTTAGATCAGACTAATTTTTTTTCTCATCTCTTTAGTATCTGAATGTATGGTATTGAAGCAAGTCTAAACCCCATCAGCAGAATAGGTTTGACTGGATTGGGTGTTGCTAAGGAATCAATCTATGTTAAAGCAAAGATTTCTTTTTCAGAACAGTCCCTTTTCATGTTGGCAGAGAAAACCACCTTCTGATTGATTTAGGGCAGTGAATTGGCTTGACTTTATTCCTTGCCCTGTGCCTTTAGGACTTGAAAGATGCAGACAAGGGCTGAGGCTGTGTGATTCTAGGCAAGGAGCAAAATCGTATAAACATTCATCTCCATCCTTGTGAACTTTTTGCTGATTCTCCAAATGCTTGGCCTAAGTGTTGCCAGTAGCTTGCCTAAATGGCAGATGGTGCCATGGTGAGTGAAATCTCATGTTTCCTGGGAAGACCATGAACCTGAAGAGAATTAAGCACTGTCTTAGAAGAGGCTCCCTGAGAAAGCAAGCAGGTCAGTGTGGTAGGAGAGTGTGAGCAGACCTCAGTTACTCCTTGCCACAGCTGGGAGGGAATCTATTCCCGTGGATGCTGAGTTGTCAGTGTGCAGCAAGCAGGGGAAAGAGGAGAGGCAGAAAGCGAGTTTCAGATGTTTCTGACACCTCACTGAGAGGACAGCTGTGTTCTGTGCCAGGCAGAAGGATGTACTTTATCTGCATCTTCTCAGCAAATACATCTGCATCTTCTAAGCTGAGCGTGCAAGAGACAGGCAGGGGTTTGCATGTCTTGGCTACTTAAAGAGAAGAAGAGTTTTTTAATGAAATCAGGTATATTTCAAAGGCTTGCCAGCTGGCTGAAAACCAAGAAAAGACATAGCCAGCATTTGAAATGCTAAGAAATATTTTAAGGAAAATTTTGACAATCACACCTGTTGAACAGTTGAAGGAAGGGAATATATTACATGTATACTGGTTATCTTCAGGTTTCAAAGTCAGTATTTAAATTGAGACTTTATTCTAAAGGCGTGACAGAAACCTCTGCCAAGCATCTTGGAAAGAAAAGTATTTACTCTTCCACAGATTCATCTGTAGTAGATCTCAAAACACAAGGTTTCGGATTTTGTTGTCTCTTATGATGCTGAAAATTACCATCAAATGGTAATTCCATAGTTAAGTCCAGCGAGGATGGTCTCAGACTCTTAGCCCATCATTTCAACTTTTATAACAAAAATAGGTGATGTAAATAATCTTGAGAACTAGCCAGCTCTGTCTTGCTTCTCACCTCAGTTTCTCACTGTTTTAATGGTGTCAGAGCTTTCAGAGACCCTAATTTTTTTCTGCTATCTTCCACCTTGTAAAGTCAGTTGTATTTGCTGGGAGTGAATGGCAAGTGCTGGGAGAAAAGGCTTCTTGTGTGCCGCATTGTGCATCAGTGACTGCACAGAGGGGAAAGCTATGAAAAATTCGGCCAACAACCATGGTTTATTGTTATTGCTCATACTTGGTTTTGTGATGGTAGTTGTTAGAGATCCTGTTTCTATGCAAAATTATCAGGCAGGTAGAATTCAGGTTCCAGTGGTCCATGTCAGGTTACAAACAGCTCTGTCCCCGACATGATAGATTTCTGTTGATCTGGTCATAGTTTAAACTAATATTGCCCAGTGCCATGCATAAAACAGTGCCATAATGGAGATAAAGAAAGGGGGGAAAAATACTAATACCAGTTTATTTTGCTTTAAGAAGCCAAATAAAACAACCCAGCTAGTGTAGGTTGGCTTATTATCAACATAGTCATGTTAAGTATGAAAGTACAGAAAAAAAGGGGAAAATTGTTTCAGTCCAGGAAACTTCATTTTTAGTTTGTATTTGTAATGTAACAAGGGCTAAGCTGACTTCATACTTCAGTTTGGCAGGGCTTCTTCCAGGGAGAAACTTTTCATTCATGCTTTTAGCCTAAGGCAAATAAGCTCATAGAAGGCGTGTTGTTTGGATGTATGTATATAAGTATATGGAAATGAGATATTAACAATGATAGTTTTTTTAATGTCTTCCTACAATTATTTTGCTGACATAAACAAATAGGAATTGGCACTGAGATAGAGCTGAGTAATAAAGAAAATTTGTTTACTGTTGTTCTATTTTAGAGTTTTTAAACAAGGGCTGTCTTACTTACTTTCTTGAAGAAATGTAAAAAGACAAACTGCAGTCTAATAAAGAAGTTAGTAATAAAAAGGAGAGCAAAATACAGTGCCTACAGGGTTAGAAGCATAAAGTAAGAACACACTTGGATGTAAAATTTACTTCTGTATTGAGATATGGATAATCAGTATATCTCAGAGTAGAAAATCACAATTCTCCAACCACTTCTGCCTGGAAGAATTAGTGAATTTGGTCAAGTTTTTTGTGTCAGAATTGAAACAGACCTTTTATAACTGCACTCTGTTCATGTGCGTGTTAGTATAAATGTTTCCTTCTTTCAGGATGCAATTCAGCTTGCCCTTTTTCAGTGCAATTACTGCTGTGTGAAATTCAAGTAATATAGCATCTAAAAACATTTATGGCGCAAAGAAAAGAAGCCTTTTATTCTAACCTTGCCAAGAGCAGAAATAAAATGAGCTGTTGTGCTGGAAGTGTAGAACTGCATGAGGATTTGTAATGTCCTATTTCTTGTGGTTTAGTCTTGTGTGCAGCCTGAGACTTGTGTGATTTAATGAGACTGTGATTCGTTTATCCTGTCAACCTTTAAATAAAAAACCCTCAAAGCACTTCCTTCCTTTTTTGAATTATGTGTTTTTGCAAGTATAGTATCAAAAGCTGTCCCTTAAAAAGAGGGAGGGGATCTAAATGCAGTTGTGTATGTTGGCTGGATTTTTTTTCTTATGGTTTATTAGACACTGAGTAGTACTAACCATTTCTCTGTGCCTCTCTGTGTTGTTTTGGGACATTAAGAAGGGCTTGCCATCCTGTTCACTTACACATGACAATGGTACATAAGCACAGGCTGCTCCTGAACTCTGCTTTTGCAGAGGGCAGTGGAGTTAAAACCTTATACTGTGTGCAGGGAAGAATAAGTCCCACAGAAAGCCAAGCTGTGCTGAAGACGGGCATAAACTCCTGCTTCTGTTGTGGATCTTCAGGTACCATCTGTACCTGTATTTTGCATGGGGTGTGAGGTAGCATTCACAGGGGAAACTATGTGCAGCTATTTTAGGTGCTGATCCCTTGCAAAGTTCAGTCTGAGGGTGCCCTGGTATAAGGGCTGTGCACCACCTGCAAAAAGCAGGATCAGTGCCTAAAAGTCCCCTTCCCCAAGCGCCAGGGTGGAAGCAAACAGCACATTGTCCTAGGATGGACTGTCCAGAATAAGAGGGAAGAGACAGCACAAGTCCTGCTGCTCACCCAGTCCTGCCATTTGCTGAAGGAACATGTCATCTTTCCTCTCTGTTTCTTGGGATAAATAGGGGTAGGATGCTCAGGTCCTGAGCCTTCCCTCAGCAGTAGCAAGGCTGTCCTGGTTGCTTCCTCAGAGGGAAGGATGTGATCATTCTGGTGGGAGGAAGTTTTCACTTCCAGTTCTCACCCCCATAATGCTGAGGTGTCTCTCTTTCTGGCAGGTGTTGTTTTGCTCTTCCACTAGCACTTGGAGTGTAGTTTATTTCAGTGTCTGCCTTGTCTGCTGCCCTGCAACCAGGCTTCCTTCCCATCCAGCCCAGTGCCCCAGCCACTCCCAGCCCTTGCGTCTTCCTTCATGTGTTGGTGTACTCACTTTCTCCTCATTGACCTCACTGAAGCAATAAAACTAAATACCATAATAAGGTGGTTATGTATGAATGGAGGGTGCACAAGTAAGTGATGGCCATTAGTCTGGACACTTTATTTACACACCTGGCTTTTATCCTCAGCTAGCTTTTTGTTTCAGCTGACATTCCAGCACCTTAATGGTGATCAGATCCACTGGGAACAGCTGCAGTTCCTCTTGTACCTGCAGTTTATGTGAGGGAATAGAGCTGCACAAAGGTAGCACAGAAAAACTATGTGCAGCTCTGTGGTCTGATCTGGAAGGGAACTACTGAGGTGTAAGAGTGGAGCCACCTAGGTGGTGTTTGTACAAAGCTGGATACCTCTGTGACTATGCAGTGGCATACTGAATTTCACTTTGAAGAAGTGACTTGCACTGTCATTGGATATTTGCAGTGGTTTTATGCTGATGTAGAGAAGAGCTGTTTGTTTTGGGTTTTTTTCTCTCTGATGTTTGATTTAAAAGACAGTGCTGTGGCAGCTGAAATATGACCAAAACCTGTCCAAAACAGAAAGCTGGTAGATCTGCAAGGGCAGAAAAGATATATCATCTTCTTTACTGTGTGTGAGGACATGCTAGGGACTATGGCCAGCGTGGTGGTTTCTGCACCTATGTCCCATGGTGGAGCCATGCTCCAGTGGCATTTGCAGCAACTCAAAGCAGCCTTGAACCTTTGCATGCTGCTGTGAACAGTGGGAGGACACGAGCAAATGGCAAAAAAGGAGTCAGAAGTAGATAAGGCTGAGTGCAGGTAGTACGTCGCTATGTGACGGGCTCCTTGAGAAGCTGTAGGGGATGATTTGAGTTAGATTGTGAAGACTGCCTGTTTTCAGCCCAACTGTGCGATACTTCTGCCCCTTTGTAATTTTGATTAAAGAGCCTGGAAGTAATTTACACTGAAGTTGTACTTATTTCCACATGAAGTGGTATGTTGTACATTTCTATAGAAACCCTCAGAGTAACAAGACTGTTCGGCTCATAACCAGTCCGGAAAAGACTAAGAGGTTCAGTTGTCTCCTGGGAGGAAATCCTGGCTGAAGTGAATCTCACGGTACGTCAGAGAGAGAGCTGCTGCCATGACTCCTGAGAGAAGCTGCTGCAAGTTGGATAGGTAGAGGTTGACCTGTGGGGTGCAGGCAGTCACTGAGAAGCCAAGTTCTCCCTGACCATTGTTGCTGTGTTGAACATTTCCATTGGTGGTGGGAAAGTCTGCATGTGAAGTCTAAGAGCTGGTATGGCTATTTTTACTTCCCTTCTGTCAGCTCACACTTGGATAACCTGTATATGGTCTCTGGGCTGTGCAGGCAGCATTGTGGGCTGTGGGAAAGTGATATAGCTGGCTTCGATGCCAGGCAGCTTGAACGCGGTGATGGAGGGCAAAGGGTAGATATCAGATGCATAGAAGATTACTTTGACCTCCCACTAAAACCCAGAGATTGATGCATCTAAGCCCCCATGCTCCCACAGAATAATCTGGGTCACGTTTCTTGGCAGAAACCCCACTGAGCATTTCTCCAGCTGCCAGGTTGCCAGCTCGAGTGAGTTTTGCTGCAAGTTTCACTATATTTGGCAATTTTCTTACAGTCTAAGCTCCTGGAAGTGGGTCATTAGTAAAAATAAAAAAAAAAAAAAAACACTCCACCCCCACCACTCTTAACTTGAAATCCTAGCTATTATCAGAGGACCTGAAAACAGGCACACCCCACCTGCCTGCATCCTCAGAAGCAAGAACCTGAGACTGCAACTTTCCAAATGCTCTAGTTTGGGACCCATGGCTTATGTTTAGTGGATAATTCAGGTTAGCAATACCTTCATTTGAATATCTCAGAAGGAATTTTTCCTAAGTAGATAACTGAATATAGGTTTAAAAGGCAATATTGGAAAATAATATAATCCTACTTCTGAGTTTTTGGATGTCTTTTCTGTGTTTCAGAAGACATTTTCTTAGATTGCCACAATACTGAATGCAGCTTGACTCCTCTGAATAACATTGAAGCAAAGAGCCAGATTTATTGGGACTAACAAGGAAGTTGTCCAAAAGAGATTCATTAATTAGGAGGCCTAATCACAGCCAATAAGACAAATGTGCAGGCCATCCACAGACTAATATACATCTTTTGGCAATCACCACTCCCCACAGGCTTGCCTGTCTGTTGCTGACTACTGTGTGGCTTCCACCGCAGAAATGATGTGATAACACTAAAACCAATTTGGCACTTCCCCCACATGATGACGAGTGTATTCCCCACCCTGGAAAAGCAGCCTCCAGCTGTCTTGCCCTATGCCAGAGGTTTCTTAATATGCTGGAATTAGCTGACTAAGAGATGAAGCAAGCTAAGGGAGCATTTGCTATCTGTTCAGGCCACCTACGCTTTCCATCAAGTAAACCTTGGTCTGATTCTCAGCCCTTTGGGAATGGTTGCCCATAGCTAACATTTGCTACCCCAAATAACCCTGAGGTGACCTTCTCACTGCAAAGCTGCAGCCAAGAAAAACCCTGTTTAACATAACAGTGCACATCTTAGCACATCAACTTGAACCATCCTGACCTCTGAGCTGCCAGGGTCTGTACAAATTAATTTTAACAATAGACAGTGTTGAAAGGAAGGAATGTTTCAAAGGAATAAAAAAATCTCCCTCATCCATCTCTTCTCATTTAAGAAATAGTCAGGAGGCCTCCTTTAGAAAAATGAAAAGTGCTCCTTGTTGCAAAACAATGGGCTTTATAAAGGGAGGGGGAACTCACTGGTTTCTTGTATCTTAGTGTACCAAAATGAAATTTCCCACAAGTGAGTGATGGTTCTGGAAAATCGGCCTTCCGTTTCCACTGGAGAATTGCCTTTATCTTCTGGGATGCTTCAAAGATACCACTGGGGTTTGTCTTTCTTTTCCAGAGTTGCTGCTAGTATTTCTATTTAGCAAATAAGTCTCCCCTTTCTGCCACTGTATGGGTTTGAACCTTGCCTGATATTTTCTGTGACTTTTGTGCAAACAACAAAACTGGGTAAGAAAAAAAAACATTTCTCCATATCGTAGTTGGAACTTAAATCAGTTAAGGATTGAAAGAGCCCTTCTAGAAAGAAGGAAAATGATATCTTCAGCCTCTGGGGCAAACAGGCTTATTATTTCTGCTGAAGAGGAAGCTGGGTTGGATTAATTCTTGGGTGTTTCCCCCAGGGGTCGACTTACTCATCTGATCCTCCTTAGCAGGAGCTTTGATTCCAGCAGTCTTGTTCTCTGTAAGTAGGGAGGGTTATTATGGCAGGGATGGTGAAGTTGGAGACAATGAGAAATGTTAATGATAATTTAAAAACTTGTGTAGAATGACTTTAATAGTTTGGAAGCTGTGTGATATGAATACCTCAGAAGGAATTCTCAGAGTTCAGGAAGTTTATTCCTGAAGTGTCCACTGGACTTCAGTAATTGCACCCATGAAACCACATGTTTTTATTTCTTTAACCAGTGTAATTCATTGCAATGAATTACTGTCCTACACAGATGTTTTTCTCTTTGCAGTTGAGATGTGCTGCCTTCAGCAGCACAGGGCATGAATCCAACTGCATCCCCAGGTGGTACCAAGGAGATACCCTCGTGAGCAGCAGAGGGGTTTACTGCCAACAGGAGGCTGGTGGGGAGCATGCAAAAGGGCTTCCCTCTCCTCCCAGACATTCTCAAAACCAGGAACTTGGAGGTGTGAGAAGCTGCAGGCGCTGAGGGGCAGAGAACTAGATGATTATTGTAGAGGGAGATAAGATAAACTATAAGATAAGATATTTCTCTGGACTTATTGCAGCTTTCCCCATACGGCTTTCAAGATCCTGTGAGGTTGTAGAAGTCCTCTTGCAACTAATACAGTAATGACCTTGAATTCGTTTCCAGCTCAGCTGTACTGCTGGAGGACAAGGCATGTCTTGTGAGTAGAAAACATTAAAGCAGCACAGAGATTTGCTTGCATAGCTCCAGTCTTCACAAGGTTTGAGTATCCTTTTTGAGGCCCCACTTGCAGTGAGAAATTGCAGATAAGCTTCTGCAGTAGTTAATGTGTAAAGTTTTTGCATTTATTCTCAGTGGTACCTCTCCTTTTGCTTGCAGTATTGACAAATGTACTGTTGTACACTGTTTTTTGTTTTACACAGATGCTTTTTTGCTGCATGAAGAAGGTAATCATATGCATGCTTACATGTCCATGCTGACCAAGATGAGTGTGCTTTCATGACCTCCTAAATGTTGGGGGTGGGAGGACAGAAATTAGTTTACCTTAATTTAAAAATAATTAATAATGCATCTCAGACTTTTTTTTACATTGTAGCCTGAATATTGAATTTAGGAGTCCTGACTAATTTTCTTTATAGTCTACTGCACCAAACACATGTGATCGCAGGCAATTAGAAATTTTTGTACTTTCACATCTGAAGTAAGACTAAAACTTTCTATTTCTTATCAACTTATTTAGTAATAAGATACAAAAAAAACTTGGGAAAAAATGAGAAAAACTTGAGATTTTGTTGTGGATTATCTTTAAATTGTGTCTAGACTTGTTACCTGACTCAGTAACGCTGAAAAATAATAGTGACCTCTTCCTTTATAATTTTGACTTCTGGCAAGCTTATCTGTTAAAAAGATTATACAGGATACTTCCATTGCAGATCCTGTAAGAAATGTATATTCAGCAGGAGAAACATCTGATTGAGCAAAGACTAACTTACACAATGGTTTGGAATCTACGTGTTGAAAAGTGCTGGGGAAACACATCAGGAAAAATGGTAACAAGGGATGGAAGCAGTTCAGATGGGTGAAGAATGCTGATTTAAAAATGCAAACCATCTGAACACTGGTGAATGGGCAGGTTGCAGTAAGTTCAGGGCAGATCTAACTTGCACAACAGCCCTATACTGTAAGGCATCTCCCACAGGACATCACCTGCAGTGATTTAAAATTGGAAGTGTGGGGAGCGTCAAGGTACTGCAGAGAACAATCTTGCAGCAGCAGTGTTAGTAGGAAATGGGTCAGTTGGAGTAATAGCTTTCTCCCATGTGGTTTCTGTCAGCCAAGTCAAATGTGTGTGGAGCACTGGGTTATCACAGTCGTGATTATTTTACTTTTTTTTAGTATATTAGAAATGAATGTGTTTGCAATGAAATTGGGTTATCCAAGTGTAACTTTATGAATTCTTTCTCTGTTTGGACACTGACTTAAGCCCAAAAGTGAGCTATCTTTGTCTAATGTTCTAGGCTTTGTCAAGATCATTAAAATAGACTGTGTTTGGAAATGTAATACTGCGGTCTCACATTCTCAGGAGGTCAGCAGAAATGCTAGCCTGAAGTATCCCTGCTAATACAAACCTGTGGTTTGTTCTCGCCTCTGCATTGTGGTAGGTGATTTCCCCATTTGTGCTGAAACAACTGGATGTGTGACCACACTGAGGTGGATAAAGGGGCTGACCCAGTTTAAAAAAAAAAACCAAAACCAAACAACAAAACTAAAAAAAAAAAAAATAGAAAAAAATCCAAAACCACCTCTAACATACATATATTTCCCCTGCTGATACCAGTTTACTGGTTCAGTTTGTAATATGTCAGCCCCATACACAGGGGTGTTGCCAGTGGAAGAGGCATAGTGCAGGAATGAGAGACCAAGTAAAGAATTTCTGCTACCGGTGTTATTGCTGGGTTCTTTTTGATGTGCAAGCATAGCCTTAGAAACAGCTTTGGTCTAAACTTTACACTGGCTTTGATGTACTTCAGCAGCTTGCAGAAAGGAAGGTGACAGCATGTGGTGACTGTGGGTTTGGTCCCTCTTGATGGTCAGGTGTAAGCATGCAAGGTGTTGTTATCAGAGGCATGTAAGCTGAGTGTGCTGTTCAGATGTGATGTGATGAGGTGGTGGCTCCTGAGGCACAGGCTGGTAATGAAATCCAAACCTGCCTCTTCTCCCATTACCCTTTCCTGATCACAGCTGACTGGTACAAGTGGATTTTAAGTCCCACCATTAAGTGGCCATTGAAAACAAAGAGGGTTAGAAAGAAAACTCCAGAAGAAGGGACTCATTTTTAAATTCAGATCAGTTAAGCGATCTGTCACTAATTAGTACACTGAGTTAGACTGCAGTGTAGCAGCTGAGGCTAATGATGTGTATGGTGCAGGGAAGTGAACGGTAAGGTTTATGATAGGGGAGGGCTGGACTTCAGTCAGCTTTGTAACAAGTGCCCATACCACTTGATTGAGCAATTGTGTCTGTGTGAGGGCTTAGTGTGCTTGATGGTCCAACAATGTTTTAGTGTGTTTTCCTTGGAACACAGCCACCTCAGTTAGACTTTATTTCATTTGTATCATGCATCCCTCCACTAATGCCCAAGCTGTCCAAACCCCTCAGGTATTAGTAGAGCTCAGATTTCCAGGTCTAGTTCTGACATTCTCTATCCACCTCCTTTATGTAAATCTCTATGTTATCTTATAGAAATGTATTTAGATAGTTGCGCCATCCATCCTCCTTTTTGGAAAATACAAAACCCTCAGACCTTGATGTGCAGAACTTCATTCCATCTTGGTATGCATGCAGGATCCATAGCAGAGGTACAGCAGTCACTCCTGCTCAGGTCTGGTACTGAGCAACAAATGATGTAGCCACTCATGCTGTGCCAGTTCATACTAGCTGAGGAAAAGGCTCCCCCCTGGTGAAACACTCTCCCTTACACCCCCTGATGATACCCCACAGAGCACCATCCTTTCCAGGCTGTGGGCAGAGGAGGGCTGCCAGCTTAAAGTTTGTCCCTGCCTGGTCCCTCTGGGGATAAGCTTGCTCACAGTTTCAGTGCGTAAAGACTTTCAATTGTGAAAGAGAAGACAGCTAATATTGTTCCCACTATGCATGCAGCCAGGCATGGGTTTTTGCTTTTGCTCTCTTATTGCTATGCTCAGTATAGCAGAAGCAGGCAGGCACATGATCTCCCTGAAGGCAGGATCCAGTGTTACTGTAGAAACTGGCCACCAGCTTCTTTTGTAGCTAGCAACTGTCACGGTGTGGTTACTGCCAAAGCGTGTCACTCCTACAATGTCTGCAGGCTCTGGAGTTTGTTTCTGCTACTGAATCTTCTGTGCTACATCTTAGAGATTAATTCTGCGCCTTCTAACAATGTATGTTAGGGTATTTCTGAATTTTCTCTATTTTCAGAACAATTTTTAATAGTATTTGATGTTCTCTACAGGTTTCATTTTCCTTCATCAATACTTCAAGGCACAGAGGAGCTGGTAAAGGCATTGCCATGAAACCTAACTTGAAGCAATGGAAACAACTCATGCTGTTTGGTATCTTTGCATGGGGTCTGCTTTTCCTGGTGATATTCATCTATTTTACCGATAGCAACACTGCTGAACCAGTCCCAAGTTCCTTTTCTTATATTGAAACCAAGAGACTTCTGCCCCTTCAGGGCAAGCAGAGAGTCATCATGGGAGCCATTCATGATCCATCATTCTCTGAAACCATTGATGGGAATGAAGTACTTCTTCATGAAGATCTCTTAGATACATTTAAATCAGGGACTGGAAATTCTAAGAAATGGACTGTATTGGAAGATGCCTTTAGAAATGAAGATGAGTTTTTTCAATCCCAGTTAGGAAGAAAATCAAAAAGGGATTTCTACCAAGTGAATGATGATTATTTATTTGCTGCTGGTCAGCCTCCATCACACAGCCACCTTCAAGAGATAGAAAAATTCATCTCAGCCGATGTGAATAATGCAAAAGTAAGGATTTTGCAGAACAACTGGAACCATCAGAGAAGAATGAGAAGAAGGAGCGCTAAGCATAGGAGAAGCCAGATGCTTGATGAATCTGATGACTGGGATGGGCTGTATTCAACAATGTCAAAATCCTTTCTTTACAAGCTTTGGAAAGGGGATGTCTCTTCCAAGATGCTAAACCCTCGACTGCAGAAGGCGATGAAAGATTATTTGAGTACCAATAAGCATGGGGTGCGGTTCAAGGGGAAACGAAACTCCAAGTTGACAGGAGACCAGCTGTTCTGTGAGCTAAAAGAAAGAGTGAATGTGAAAACAATAGATGGCAAGGAGGCTCCATTCTCCACTCTTGGATGGGAAAAGCATGTTCCCCAGATTCCACTGGGCAAATTATATACACATGGCTTTGGGAGTTGTGCAGTGGTTATGTCTGCTGGTGCAATACTGAACTCCTCTCTGGGGGAGGAAATAGGTGGGTGAAATGCATCTCTTCATGTGTGTTCATATTTATCTTTCAAAATGTTCATTCTTCTTAAGCATATGTCTTTAAAGTCTCACCAGAGTTGCATGAATGTAAACTTACAGACTTCAGTGAAGCTGTTGCTTTTCAGGACAATATAACTGAAAGCAAAATTAGACCTGAAGTCATAATTTAATTAAAAAGAACAATGATGCCTTCTTGTCATATTGCAGTTTGTAGTATGAAGGAGGCCACTGATCTGACATATTCAACATTTTTCTGCAACGTGTTTATTTTTTCAGTGGATTAAAGCCATGTTCAGGTTTTACTCTGCAAAGTTGTGTTGTACTCTGTGCTCATAGAGGAAATGTTGTTATATTGCTGTCCCAGACTGAACTTTGTCTCCATGACAAAAAGCAGTAGAGTCCTCTTCATCTCTTGCATGTTTAAAGTTCAGAGACATAAAGAATTCACACCGTTGTGTAGCTTCATGCATTGAGATCAAGTCCCCTGACCTCTTTTTCTGAGACTGAATTTAAATGGGTTCAAGTACTGTCACCCATTGTTTTTCCATTGCACTGAGTCAATGAATTACAGTTGTGCTGCTTGAGATGTCAGTGTCACTCAGAATTCCCCACCTCAAGGTTTTGTGTTAGCTATTTGGAAAAGAATTGTGGGTCCATAAAACTAATTCAAGTCAGTTTTATTTTATCTTTTTAAAAATTAATGCTAGTACATTACTGTGTTAACATCTCAGTAGTTCTTATTTTAGTGGTATGTGTGCAGTAGGCTAGGAGTATTGAAAGAAGTATAAAATGTGTGTCTCAAACTCATTTCTGGAACAAGAAGAGTTATCTCCTTCAGCTCTTTACAAAAACCTTTTGGTATTCATTCATTAATCCTCTCATGTTCCAGGACTTCACATCCCAATACTTGCTTCATCACAGTGTATCATCTCCTTGACACAGATGGGTTTCACATAGACTTCCTTTAAATCTCTGGAGTATGCTAGAGCTGCTAGTATTATCAAACTACTCTAATAAGCTTCTGGCATATCAGAGGTGCCCAGCCAGCCTGCAGTTAAAAATCACACCAGGATAACCCCCAATTTCACAGGAAGTCTTGCTGATATATTTGGAGTGAAAAAGCTTAACAGTTCCCCCCTTCTCCAGTGTGTTACCCGTTACTGAAACATAATCTTCTATCGGTGTTCCCTAGTACACCCAGTTTACACTGGTGTGGATTAGTGCTGCACTGGAGAATCCATAGCACCTTGTGATGTGTTTACATAATTATGTACTACAACATGCTTCATATCCTATTTGCACATTCAGGTGCAGCCCAGGTATGGACTCTGGTGCTTGACATGGTACCTGGGGCCTGTTCACTCCTGTGCATAACCTTTCTCTTAGGAAGATTTTTGGCACAGAGCTTATGCCATTTTCTGCAGAAGAGCTTTTGATTTAATTGGGAAATTGTCACCTGATGTGGCCTAAAGGGAGGAGATGGGATTTGATAAGATCTACACAGAACCTTCAGATCTACTCTTACCTGTTGTGCAGGGAAGTGTTGGGGCAGCAAGACTCACAGAAGGTTTTTTTCTAAGTGTACCTCATCCCATAGGCAGGTACCTGTTACTGCTGCAAACCTATGGGTCTTAGAGTTCAGTGTGGCTCCTGGGGAGGCCTAACACACTGAACATGCCGTAGGATCACAGAATGGTTTGGGTTGGAAGAGGCCTTAAGGATCATGTAGTTCCAATGTCTCTGCCATGGGCAGGGACACTTTCCACTAGAGCAGGTTACTCAGGGCCCCATCCAACCTGGCCTTGAATGGGATGGGGCATCCATAACTTCTCTGGGCAACCTGTCCAGTGCCTCACCACACTCACAATGAAGAATTTTTTCCTGATGTCTAATATCAGCCTATCCTCTTTCAGTTTAAAGCCATTGCCCCTTTTCAATCACTACACACCCTTATAAAAAGTCCCTCTCCAGCTTTCCTGTAGGTCCCCTACTGGAAACTGCTATACGGTCTCCCTGGAGCCTTCTCTTCTCCAGGCTGAACCTTAACTCAGCCTGTCTCCATAGGAGAGGTGCTCCACCCCTCTGTGATCATCTTAGTGACCCTTCTGTGGACTTGCTGCAGTAATGTTCATGTCATGCCAGCATTTTCCACTGAAGATGAAAAATGGAAGCTCCAGCATCTGTTTGTATTATTACTCCTATAGGGAAGAAGTTATGCTTTCCCTGCAGAGTCCAAATAGTGTATGTTACAGCTGAGCTCTTGGCCGTGCCTCTCCACCTCCCCTCTAATCCTTGAAAAAGTGATAAAGAGTCTGACCAGGAAGAGAAAGATCAGAATGTATGAGATGCTTTTTATCCCTGTGCATGCACAGCTATAGAAGACTGTCCTCTCTCAGACCTAGCACCAGGGCTACCACCTCTTGGTTGAAAATGCAAGTGAACCTGACAGTTTGGAGGCATCAGAGGCAGTCAGTGGTGCTGCTCTATGGACTCTGCCACTCCTGCTGGGCACCTCCATGTCCACAGAGGCACAACAAAGTCAGCATCAGTGGGGGAAACACCCCATACATGACTTCTCAGTTTTGGGCTATATGTCCTTAGTTGATATTACTGCAGGCAAAAGTTCCTACTTTTAGAACTTAAAAGGATTTTGCAAAAAAAGATGGAGAGGGGCTTTTTTTTATGCAGGCAGATAATGATAAGACAAGGGGGAGTGGTTTTAAGCTAAAAGAGGGGATATTTAGATTGGATGTTAGGAAGAAATTCTTTACTGCGAGGATGATGAGGTACTGGAACAGATTGCCCAGAGCAGTTATGGATGCCCCATCCCTGGAAAAGTTCAAGGCCAGGCTGGATGGAGCTCTAAGCAACCTGATCCAGTGCAAGGTGTCCCTGTTCACGGCAGGGGTTTGGAACTAGATGATCTTTGAGGTTCCTCCCAATCCATTCTATGATTTATTACCCTCTAGAGGAAAAAAAAAAAAGGCATAAATAAGCAGCAGCAAAGGACTTTTCCCTTCATAGGCCTCTAGCTCCCTCTTCTGTGTTCCTATTGCAAACACAAGCAAAAGTGTTATTTTCTGCTTTTTGCCCTCCTCTCCTCCACTCCTCTATTTTTAATTGAAAGTAGATATAGAAATACTGTGAAAGTATAGCAAACACACCCATTGTGATCATGCTATTTAATGAAACCACTTGTTTTGGCATCATCAGGAAGTAACAGGGATCTATGATCAAACCCCAAACTTTTTAGACCTTTAAAATGTTTATCTACAAATACGTACTGGGACTAAAATCATTTGAATTAAAACCAGCTATTACCAGTGTTGAGCTGTGTCCTGGTCATACTTTTTTTGTGGTGAAGGAAAAATTTTTGTTCCTGGATATCAAAAAACAGCATAAGTTGGAAATGCTCACTGTCTCTCAATTAAACGGCAAACCATACAATTCCCATTTTCTAATCTAGTTCCCAGTTCTCAGTCAACACAGGTCCAAATTTATGTTCTTAAATTCATAAGCAAGTTTCAAGTACAAGCTTTTGTTTTGCTTTTCCTTCTCTAAAAATGCAGAGTACCTGCAGATTCTATTGATTTTATTTCCTCTAGCTCCTACACAATCAAAGTGCTTCTGTCTAGGCAGGTGAAGGCTGGATGTTAAGGCTAGGATTGTCTCTGCATAGGGGCATAGAAAAAACTTCCACTCCTTCGTAGCTTCTGAGGAGTTGGGCTTGGTGGGTATCTGGCAACAAATCTCTCTTTTCAGACACAACTTGTTAGTGCAAATATGTATGGCTGAGATGAGACTGCTGGCTTAATGCCACACATTTCCTTGTATGGAGTGCAAGAAGTGTGGAGTAGAGATGGGAAAAAATGGAAGATCCCACTTTGATACGATCAGGCTGGGACTCCACTGAGGCATTTTGATTATCTTTGGAGACTTCTGTCTCTTACATTTTTAAGCTACAGACAAACAGATTTTACATGACTGTAGGTAAAAAGGTGTAAAAACTACCTCTAGATTAAGGCATTTCATGTGCATTTTGGCCTGAATCATATTCTCTGCTTCCATCAATAGAAGGTGTAAAAATAGACTAAAAATAGACCCTGTCTATCAACAGGGCCAGTGTGTTTCTGGACAATGGATATAATGTCTTGCTCTCCTTCATACCTTTTGGGCTTTGAGATCCTCTTAAAAAAGCACTGGGAGGGTGATTCTTTCTTATCCAAGGGAGTCTTGTACGTGGTGTTTACTCTTGACCCATGCTTGACCTATAGCTGGCTTTCTATTCTGCATGACTCCAAGGTCAACAACTTGTGGGGAAACTTTGACAGTTCAGCTCTGTCAAATCTTTGGTACCAAAGGATCCTCAGATTTTTGTGTGTGAGCAGACTATGTAGGCTGATTTCCCTACAGAGGCTCTTTGAGACTTGAACTGAGCTTGAGAATAAGTACATGGTATGATTAATAGGCTTGGGGTAGTCTGAGATTTTCAGGTATTACAAAATACTGTGAAACACAAGCTTATAGTTAAGCATTGTAATTCATTCAAATGTGCAATTAGGTATTTTTTGCAGTTTATATGCTTTTGCATGTAATAATTCTTTGTAAATCTTGTGATAGAAGTAGTGAGCAATTGTGTGTACTGGGTGTACCAATAATCTTCCCACATTAAGTTTATCCAATTAAGGGAATTATTTAAGTATTGCAAGCTAAATTAATAGATGGTTCTGTACTTTTTTTTTTTCCAGTGGATTTTATCTTAGCAGCATATGGCAGATGCAAGAGGATTTTTGTTTGTGCATAGTACAATTTTTATCATCTTTAAAATATCAAGGTTAGGAGAAATGTGTAAATTTTGCATTGCTTTAGATAATTTGTTTTATTTTACTGTTCTATATACTAAGGAAAACAAGTTAATTCCTCATGTATGCTTCTAGATTCTCATGATGCTGTTTTAAGATTTAATTCTGCTCCAACACGTGGCTATGAAAAAGATGTTGGAAATAAAACAACAATGCGGATCATTAACTCTCAGGTAAGGTCTTCCTTCTGTGAATTCAAGCCAGTGTCACTTCTGTACAATATAGCATTAAATTAATAACCTCTGAAAAAGTGTTGAGTAATCTGGGAAGCAGTTAGTGATTCAACAGTCATGATGTAGAGAAGGTGAAAGTTTTTCCTTACAGGGATGTTCACACTGCTGTCAGTGTAAAGTGATTGCAGTGATTACTTGATAGCTTCATTTCAAAGAAGTTGTTTGTAAAGTTTCTTATGTGTCTTGCATCTGTAAAGGCTCTGAATGATGCCAAAGCTGTCAGTACAGAAGACTTTGACCTCACTGCCTGTGGGATCTTCACAAAATCCAGGCTCTGGTGATCCTACAGCTCTCTTCTCCTATTTTCCAGTTCCCCGATTATTTTTTTTGCTGAAAGACAAAAGAGATGAGAACTGAGTTTTCTTAATATGTAACTTTAGACGAGTAATCATTCTTTAAAAATTTGGAATGAACAAGTGAAAAACTTTAATATAGACTGGGTATTACACATAAGGTGAGTTTGTTCATCTGAATGGAAACAGAAAATGGGATTTTCTGCATATAGGCATCAACAAATAATTGTACATCGAGCTACAGTGACACCTTATGGCTCAGAGTAGTGTTTCAATTTTGAAAAAGCTACTGCCTGAATTCCAGTCTTGAGCAAACCAAACCTCTTTTCATGAAGTGAAGACAAAAAGCAACAACAGAATTAGTGTGAAATTTTGACATATTGAAATGGTGAGTTAACTTATTCTATGCCAGTGGTATGGTTGGCCAAATAGTATGCTATGCACATACTGTTTCTTTCTGAAGGAGAGCAAAATTTTCATTTACTGTAATTCTTATGAGTACATTTTTAGTTCTTCTTTGAGTGACTGCCCATGTCTGTCATTTGTGGGTTTGTTCTTTGTGTGTGTAAATTCATGTTCTTGGACACCATAGGGAGGACTGTTCCCTTCACACTCATTTTGTAGGTCCTTGTGAGGCTGCAGAACAGACTTGGTCTTTGAAGTGATGGGTTAAATATGCCCTCTTTCTTTTGTTTGGGGGAAGAAAGAGGAAATATCCTGCCTTTAGTGCTGAAATTGGTGTATCAGAGAATGTGGATTTTCATGTAATTTATTTTACTTTTTTGAGTTTGTTGGGATTGTTTCCTTTGATTGTTCTTTGTTTTACTGTTAGTCAGAACGTCCTGGTGCTCACCATGTCTGAACTCCTGTGACAGGCAAGGAGAAGAGTTTAGCTAAATTCGCTGCTCTTCACTGCTCACAGCAGGGCAAACTGGGGTCCTTCTGTGTCCCAGAGCTGCTCAGTATGCTCCCACTGGGATGATAATGGAGAGTCCCATGGTCTTCTCTTCTGTGCTGTGTAAGGCTTGCTCCCCGTAAGAAACAGAAAGCAGGGGGCACGGCTAAAGTTCTGTCTAGGTCAGGTCATGTGGCTTCCTCAAAAGTGTTTGTATTCCCACCACCTTTCTTCACTTTCAGAAAGGTCAGAAGCCACCCATGATACTCTGGCCACCTGCTGAGAAACTACCATTGCCCTCTCCAGGAGTGAAATCTCCCATGTGATGAAAGTTGCTTTCCCTACAAATACTGAAGCTGGGTTACCCATACAGATTTACTGATCCTCCTTCCCTCCTCACTGTTGGAAATTCCTGCATTCAGTTGATTAAAAGGCTGCTGTGGCCCCCTTCCCTCATACTCTCTGCTGTGAAAGCCCAAAGGACATGAAGGAAGCCTGTGCAGCCGCAACAGATATTGTTATTGCAGAAAAACCTCATCTCATACATAATGAATGCAGACTCACTGAGAGCAAAATATGTGTGGACAACACCTTCAAAGGACTCTTGCTTACTGTAAGGCAAGTAAGAGCTCCTTTGTGTGGTAACTGTGGAACTAAGATTTTAAAATCTTGACCTTTTGGTCTGTTTGTTCTCTATTCTCAAAAAAGGAGTTTGCATTCTGAGGTGAAGACTGCTCTGAGAAATGGAGTTGGGGATGCTGCTAGCAGCATGACTCATGCTGTTCTTGTTGTAGAAGGCTGATGGAAATCATTAAACTCAAAGTTTATGGTAGGAAGAATATTGCTATGGCAACAATATTATTTTTCCGAAGAAAAATATGCATAATCAAATATGGCTTATTGGATCCTAAAGGGAAATGAAAATTAATATGAATTTATTTGTCTGGAATGTTGATTAGTTTAACAGTTGGAACCAAATTCATGCTGTTTCAACCAATGCTGAAATAATTCAACTTGAACCTGCCTGACATTGGATATATCGGGGATCAAAGAGGTCTGGTTAGACACAGAGGGTTCTGGAAGGGGTGAGCCAGCAGGAGTAAAGAGTAAAGTTCCAGTGGGATGGAAGGATCAGGCAGAGTACCAGGAGATACAGGAAGGAGTTATATGAAAGCAGTAGATTAGACCAAAATTACAGTTATTTCAAATATAGCCCTATTACGTGCCTGGTGATGGAATTTTTTTCTAGGTATACCAAGCTTATACAGTCGTGGTCTAATTTGCCTTTTTGGAGTTACTTAAAATAAGACTGACTTGCTGTTGAAATGAGAAAGCAACCACAAAGTTAGTTGGAGGTGGGCAGCAGGAAAAGACATTACCCTTGGGTGCTGGAGGCTTTCAAAGAAAGCTGCTCTGTGTCTAAGAGGATCCCGCAGGCAGTCTTCAAATACCATAGCTTTCATTTTAAAGTTCCAGGATACATGGTAATGTTGATCTACAATTATGCAGCATCTCAAGTGGTCCCATCACATCCCTCACAGATGGAGAGTAATTCAGCATACTGCCACTTCAAACTGTCATTAGCGCTGTTTATGTCTAAGCTCTTTCTTTATATATATTTTTTAAAAAAACAAGATGCTTAAAATCAGCAAGAACTAAAGCAGAAGTAGCAACATGGGTAGGACTGTGTATTTTAGAGAAGGATTTTGCCATTTTTCTGGATCCCACGTGTTTTTAATGCTGTGCAATTCTTTGCAGATTCTTACCAATCCAAACCATCACTTTGTCGACAGCTCCTTGTATAAAGATGTAATCTTAGTTGCCTGGGATCCTGCTCCCTACTCCGCAAATCTGAATGTGGTAAGATGTGCACACAGACCTTTCTTCCTAATCAAATGAAAGCACTGGTGAAAATTAATGTATTTAGTACTGTAGTCTCCTGGTTTTCACTTTTCATGATGAACCCCAGGGTCTGTCTTTGAGCAGAGAATACTATTTCTGCATGAATTGGTCAAAACTGGTTTATTGGTCAAGAACTTTTTAGTAGTACTTGTACTAGAATGGACTGTTCAGAGATGATAGAATAGATGGATGGCAGAGTTTGTTTGATAAAACACTGCTATTCTCATGTAACTGTGAGTTTTCTGTGTGCTTGCCAAGGAGGGAACATTGCCAGATTTCAGAAGGAGGTTTTATCAGGAAAGGTGAAAAATTGCATCCATTTTTTCCCACCTTCTCTACTGCCTTCCCAAACAAAATACATCCCAGTGAAAATCTCTTCCCCATTTCTCAAGCCTCCTCGCCACCGCTCTTCCCTTTATGTCCACTGTCCCACAGCCATCTGTGCCCTGCTATCCACCCCCTCACTAGGAGCAGCAGATGTCCATCTGTTTGTCACTGGGGGAGTCTCTGTTTTGGCTGTTGCTGCAGCTCCAGTAGACAAGTTGATCTGATGGCTTTTGGACAGGGAGCTGGGAGCTGAGCAGGCTGCAAAGTAGAAAGTAAGCCTTCATCTGCTGAACTCCCTTAGCAACAGATGCCAGAGGCTGCCTGCCTCCTACGCGGGCTGCCATCTGCCTGGGTCATGTGCTGCTGCTGCTGCCTCTAACAGGGACAGCGACACTTTCACAGAAAGATTCACCCCCAGGCCCAGATCTCTTTGAACCCCTTCTTTAATGTGGATCTCTGAGAAGTTGGGGTTGGTTTATCCCACAGCAGTCAATTACTTACTAGCAGTCTCTGTAAGAAGAAAGGAAACAGAAGAGTCCAGAGGGAGGAATGCCTTTCTAGCAGAATCATCCACCAGTGCAGATTGCTTTGCTACCTTTGCTTCTGTTCTACAGAATCTAAATGAAGCCAGTTGGTGTTGTTGTATATGCAGTGTTCAAAACACATTTGATACTATTAGATTAAAACATCTTATTTTTTTCTCCCAGTGGTATAAGAAGCCAGACTACAATCTGTTCACTCCCTACATGCAGCATCGCAGGAAGAATCCAACCCAGCCATTTTACATCCTCCATCCAAAGTTTATATGGCAGCTCTGGGACATCATTCAGGAGAACACTAAAGAGAAGATACAGCCCAACCCTCCTTCTTCAGGGTTTATTGGTAGGTGTCAAATATGGTCCCAGTAAATGTGTTAGATTTTAAAAAAAAATTAAAATGTGTGTATTGCAATGAGGATCAAGTCCATACGCATGTACTGTTTGTTCTTGGTGCTCTCTACAGAAACGACAACTAGCAAAAACACACAGTATGATAACTAGAAAATAGTTGAGTGAATTGATGTTCTCCTTTCTTGCCCATCACATCCGCAGTATGCATCCCATAAAACATACATATATCTGTAAGAAATTTGTATTATTCCATATTAATTTATCTTTTGAGGACCTACTCAATTCTTAAGTTCTTTGTTGGGATCATAGAGCAGAGATGCATCAGACAACAAGTGAAAGTGGATGGCAGATCATGGAAGATTAAAACTGGCAGGCCAAGCCGGATTCCCTACACAGGCCAAGTACTGGGATTTCTCATGCCCTAATGGCATGGCTTCTAGTACTCAGTCTGAGCACTTCTCCTGCTCACTTGAAGCAATATAGTTTTGCTATATTTTTTGGTCCTTCCTTAGTATTTCTTAGTATTGGGGGATAATTTGGCACTATGCCCACAATTCATATAGCAGCAGAACTTACCTGATGCACAGCAGGTCCTGGTCATGAATGTCTAAAGAGCTGTAGTAGAGTTACAAGGCTGAGTGAGAGTCATGCTTGTTCATACTTCTAGAGACATGGAGGGCAGTAAAGCTTCAAATACCATATTCTGCTTTAGAAACTCCACCCTTTCCTCACTTTCATTGTGGTATTGGTCTATATATTTGCTTCAGTCAGAAAACATTCTTTTTATTCTTTCTATCTGAATCTGAAAGCAGAAACACCTGAGATTGAATCTGGTAAGAGAGAACTAGTTTTAAGCATTTATCTTGGGTTCTGTGTGCAGTAGTGGTATCCAGGGATATCATGGAACATACCAAAGGCCTTAAAGGATGCTGAAGCTGTCAGAGGGATGACATAAATGCATTTGGGAGATGTCCATCTATCACCTGGGTGGATTGTGCATACCTGGAACATGAGTGGAAACAAAAGGAGGCCTTGTGTGTTTTAGGAGGGTGGACTTGGCAGCTGACTACTTCTTGAAGTGAGATTTTTTTTTGAAACCTTCTTGTAAAAATTCATAGTGAGAAGATTGCTCATACAGAATGATCTCACCAGCTGCATTCACATTTTGCAAGTGTTTCTTGGAGCAATGAATTTGTTGATAAAAATAGGTTAAGAGCTGCTGATTGTAAGAATAGTGAAAAGGATCATTGTGCTGTCAATCTGCACTTCTACAATACATAAAAAACCCCACTCCAAAACCTTCTTTGAAAAAAATGGAGTTAATTTTATTGTAAGAACAGGACAGTAATCTTCAATCCCAAATTTAATGTTAGTGACAAGAAGATACACTTGAAGCTGAGAAAGCTTTGAAAATATCAACTGTTAAACAAACAACAACAGTAACAACAAAAACTGTACAGATGAATATGCTCATGTGTGTACAGATGTAAATTTGCCGCCGCCTCCTCCTCTAGTGGGAGTTTTATTGTTCGTTTCCAAGGAGCAGTGCATTTTGGTAATGCCGTTACTAACTTTAAAAAGCAAGGCAGTGAGACAAACACAAGCTTACTGGGAGACATATCCACATAATTTGATAACTAGCTACTGTTGTGATAGATGCATTTTAAATATTTTATTAGGGAGAGGCTTCCTATTTTGGTAACCTTATTGAATTGATGTCTATGCAATGCACATGTAACATAATCTAAAGTCAGAGGTGGTGCAGAAACAGCAACTGCGTATTGTTCAGGGTGAACATAAAGGGCAAGATAAAGCATGGAAAACATAATGCAGCTTGGCAGAAATCTGAAAAGTCATGTTGGTCTTCAGGTCAGGTATCCCTCAGTCACTCATGTCAAAAATAATCCATTTGGAATTAACATGAGCAGGCACAACTGAGTGTGCTGAATATTGAGCTTCTACCTGATTGGGTAACACTGGATAAGTCATGACCATAATATGAGTATCTTCATTTCAAGAAGGGAAAATCATTTATTAAATGACCACACTAATAAATAGCATTATGCTTAAAACAGCAGCTGTATGAAGGAAAATATTGTTTAATAGAGGGTATGAATTTTCACAGAGATATGCATTCCTGCATCTAAGTAATTTATAGCATGAAAAAAGTTAAAAAATTGGTTCTGATTCAAGTGAGGTGCTTTTGTTTCAAGCTTTTTAGCCTCCAGTAGGCCCAGTTTACAACATTGGAGAAATGTATAAATTAAAACATGGAAACATCAGACTGTTTCCTTTCAGGAATGTTTTGTCGTGGTCTTACACTGTTTCTTCAGTAATTACATTTTTCACCTGACAATTGTATCTATTTCTGCCACTTAGCACTATTTGTAAGAAACTAGATCTTCCCAAAGGGAGGATGCTTGGTGGAATGTGTCCTCATCATGTTCCTCTGTAGCAATGAGTCAGCATCCTTCAGCAGTGACTGATGTCAGGGGAATATTTTTAGTGTGATTAGTAACTGTATTACAGTACGTAAGTCATAATATTATTAAATCTCTTGGAAAAGGGGCCAGTGGGTTATCTGTGAGAAAGAGGTGGTCTCTCACATGCATTCACTTTAGAGGAGTGAGAGAGAGAAGAGGTGGGACTTTACTTTCTTCACCATGTGGGAGCTAGGGAAAAGAATGTTTTTTGCATTTCCTCTAGGATGTTGGATGCTTTGTATTGGCATAAGTTTTGCCTGGAACCTCTGACTCCCCAAACCCCTACTACATTCGCTCTGCCACCAGCATGTTGCTGAGGAGAGACAGTAGCATTGAGGTAGCTGGTGGCTAGGATGGGAGAAGGGCAATGCATGTCCTGGGTGTGGAGTGGAGAGGAGGAGATAGGGAGAGAAACATGGCACAGAGCAGGACTGGTTGTGACATAGGTATTTTTTTTGTGTGTGGGTAAAGGTCCAACAAGGTAACCCAAACAATTTTAATCTGGGAGTCTTTTTTATTTGTTTTCTGAGACACCAATATGGACTTTTGCTGGCTTGTAACTTGGCCTTATGTGGCTTGTCATAGCTTAGCTAATGTCCCTCCTGATTATACATTATTTGCTCTTTGTCTTCCTTATATAATCCTTATAGGAACTTTGAGAACCCTTTCCTGCATATTTTTGCATCATTTTTGCAGCTGCTGCCTTCATGCTTTTAAACAAATCTCTGCACAGTCTTCCTGTCATCTTGCATTAGCATTAGGCCATTACCATGGTGCCTTTTTGCAGTTAAAGTTGTTGGTTCACGTTTGGCTGAAAAATGGCTTTGCTAAATGAGTATTAATATGTTTTCATCTCATCTTGGACTTGGATCTATGCCATTTTTTCTCAGAAGAGATAAAAGCAGCCAACCACCAAAACTCAGATTTGGATTCCACTGACAAATACTAAATTGGCAGTTAAGAAAACATCACTGTTATTAGAGAAGGATTTGCCCTACCTTTTGGCAGCAGAAATGTTACCTCTTCACTGCCTATTAATATGTTTTTCACTGTGAAATATGAACTCAGTCTTCCTTCCCTCTTCCTGTACATATCAAAGCTCAGTTTTTGAGGATAATGATGAACTGGTGCTCTCAGTTGTTACCATTCTGCTGTAAGAAAAGTCTGTTCCAGTACCCTCTTTGGTAGCCAGTGTAAACAATCTATTCTGACCTTATGTTTTTGTCATCTGAAGACCAAGACTAAAACTGCTTCTTTGATTGTCTCAAGAACATTCTGTATTCATTTGATGGGATGGTTCATTAGAATTCAGAAAGTTTTGGGACTTTTTAATAATTTCTAGATTATAAAATGGCTTTTCTATGAATGTTTTGCTCCTGTCCACTGTTTACTAACTGAATGGTCTATGAATTCCTACTTACCTCAGTCCATCAATGTATTTTGCTCGTTTATCTCTTCAGAGATGACTTTACTTGAAATTCATATTTACAATCTCTTATAGAGCAGCAACTTTTGTCTTCGGAAAAGTTATTTGAAGCTGTGACTGCAGAGATGTTTTTTTGTTGGGTTTTTTGTTGTTTGTTTGTTTTTTGGTTGGTTAGTTTTGGATTTTTTATGGTTGGTTTTTTTTGTTTGTTTGGCTTTTTTCTTTTTCTTCCCAAATCAAAATATGATCTGTGTGGATTTTCACATTTTAGGTTGTCTGTGTAGGTGGTTGTCTTTGTTACCTATGACAGCTTTTAGCGTAATATACAAACCACTGAACACAAAATAACTAAGTCCAGTTTACTTTATTGTTGAGGGAAAGGAAGTGTTTGAGACTTTACAGTTGACGTTGCAGTTTTAACAGTTACATATCATTTGTAGTTGAATCTTTATTTGCATGCATCAAGACAATAGTACAAGCAAGGCTATCATTTCAGTGCAACATTAGCAGGTCATTGTATGGCTAAGAATTTAAATTTAAAATGGCTTCAGAGAACATGTTGAGTAGAAGTATGCAGCTGATCTCCAGCTTTGCTTAGAAAAAATACACTTGCATGAACTGAAAGAAACAATTACACATATTAAGAGTTGCCTTTATTGCTGGTACTTACTCAGCCGTTTTTCCAGCAGTTGGTAAAGGAACAGAACAGTGCTTATTCATTCCAGCTCAGTGTTGTTCAAGTCCTGGCTCACAATAAATAATACCTTCATACCAAAGCTTTAAATTATTCTTACCCTAATAAAAACCACACTGAAATGTGAGTATTTCCCACTTCCCAAAATACAGATGTGAAAGAGCAAACTCTCCTCTTAAATCACATAAAAAATCTTTATTATTCTAATGTATTGCCCAAAATTGAATAATACATTTAAAATTATATTAAATCATTGGTCAGCATTTTTCAGTCTACACTCGTATTACTGAATACATTCTTGTGATTAATATACGGCTTTTTGCATTCACTATTAAGTGATAAATATGTACTTTTCTAGGTTTACTGTGTAATGCAAAGATCTATAGATCAAAAATGACAAGTCTTACACAATCTATTAAGCTCAGGCACAGGGCCATTTGGTGACAACTTCAATAAATAATTTGATTTTCTTGTGTTTAGTGTTTGTCACATAGTTCATGAACTAAACAGAGGTAAGGGAACCCTCTTCTAGAAACATAGTATTTTAAAAAGCCAGAGCAAGTTTTACTCTGTGTTCCAAAGAGTGACTGAGGTACATTTCGCCCAGTTTCAAGGAATAGCATATTTCTCTGTAGTACCTGCAATCCAATCAAGAGAGACTATAGAAGTAGAGTAACATATGGAAAGCTATACATTCTAAATGCTTTATGTTTATTTGTACTGCTTTCAAGTGCACAATTATCAAACACGAGCTTATTACTCTGTTTAGCCAAATTATTTTCTGTAACCTAATTTATGGTGTGTGTGAAATGCAACACATTATAATATTGCATTTTGTGTATTTAAATGTTTTCTGCATGTCTTATATTTTGTTAAACTGATTCTGCATTCTTCCTGAATGTTTTAATTACACTTACCATTCCAGGTGCTTTCACACAGCATCTGTTGCTTCAGGTATATTAAACTATATTTATTTGTACACTACAGAACATTCTTTTTGAAATTGCTGTGCTGACTACAAAGCCTAATTGTACTCTGCAAGATTCGTGTTGGAAAATCAAATTCAGATGGCCAAGAACAAACTGAAAAACATTTTCTCTTTTCTTTGGTTTTGATTAGAATCCATAGTATATGTTCATTTGTATAAATTATCTGTGCAAGGAATTTAATCTTCATTTAATTCTGGTTTAAATGTTGTCAGTGCAGATGGTAAAAGCTCAGTTTATTTGTTCCAGTTGGACTGAGTTTAAACCATACCTAACACTTCCTAAGACCAAACATACCTGCCAAATAGGAAAAAAAAGTAACACACCTTTCTAAGTATTTTTAAATACCAATATATACTATTTTGAGACACATAATACTGTATTAGCATCTAATAGTGTACTGTTATAACAAAGTTGCTGTTTGACTATTTCTCTGACAACCACATAATTTCTTAGGAATAATATATTTTATAGTATTTTCAAGGAGTGTTCTATACTCACAATCCCCTGTTTTTCTTTTCCCCCAGTAGGGTATTCAAGAACACTGCCAGTCAATTATAAAACATTCACAAAGCACCCCCTTGAATGTTCTATTGTAATACAACTTTTCTCCATATCAGCAGAATTATTTTGCTTTTTTCCGGTTTCACAGTTGTAATCCAGGTGGGATTTTTGAAAATCCAGCAAGGGTATTAGATTAGAATAACTGATGCAGAATTATCTTCAGTTGTAATTTTGAATGTATAGTAGAACCAGTCATGTTTGTCAAAACTAAAATCAGGTCATATGCCCTGACTTTTTCCTTACAGTGAACCAAGATTTGGATATTGAGATCTAACAAGTTTTTTGATGTTTGCATTCTATAAATGGCCTACAGGCTTTCCATTTCAGGTTTTACATTTTCTTAAGGTGTGCATGTCTACTGGCCTTCCCCCTAAGTACTTTGTAATTCTCTGCTTTTACTCCCATTCTTGTACCTTAATAGTTATGAATGCCAAAAAAACCCATCATCTCTCAGTTTAATCCTTTCACATAAAGTTGCCCTATGTTTATGGTCCATGGCTGGGTCAGTCAGACAGCACAACTTGTGCCACCCAGCTTTAGCTGTTTCCAGTGCAGGTCTTTCTGTTAGTCACGCTCAGACTTATTAGGGAAAAAAGCAGGCATCTCTTAAATATAACTCTGAGACCCATATTACCCTCAAAATGTGAAATTTTCATCCCATATTGGTAGTGCAGGTATCCATCCAGTCCCTCAGGCCTCCCCTGCAGCCAACAGTAACTTCTTGGGGGAATGACTCATATGATCCATTAGACATGCACTGCTTCCTAGAAGTGTCCACTTTTTTGTGCTGGCAGCAAGGGAGCCTGTGAAACCTATCTCAGGTGTGGGTAACTGCACCAGTGGCACGTTTGGTCACACCTCGTTTTCATTTCTTCTCACAATGCTCCTGGAAAAGACAATTACTTGATTTTTTTCATGCAGCTGCAGAAACTATTTACATAGGAGAGTAAAGGAGAAGGTTCTTGATAGCCAAGCGCCAGACTCTTATTTTCAGTCTCTGTCAAGTCACAAAGTTCCCTGTTAGTGAACAATCCATTCCATCCTAAAGGAGACATCTAAAATAAGTCTGAGTTCTGCCCTAAAAATACCTGTCCCCTGCGTTGTCAGTAAATAATTCTTTAGATCAGCAAAGTTAGAGATGGGTGAGAGCATCTCAGTAAGATTATTTCTGTCCAGATTCTTTATGGTGTTGGAACAATGACCATCTCATCCTAATAATTAATAGCTCCTTAGGTCATGTGTAAGCCCTGTGTAAGGTCTGTGCTGTTTTATACACAGTAATTGAACATTGACTGAAAATTAACATAAGGACTGCTAGCAAAGACAAATACTGAAGTGGAAATGGAAATATGGAAATTCTCCACCCTACAAGCTATCAAACAATGCCATTTTAATTCATACCAATAATCCTGGAGGACTGCTGAGATATGAAACAAGCTTGCAGATGATGTTGAATTGGGCACTGATGTGAAAAGTACACAGACAAAAGAAATAAGTATATAGACGTGGACTCTGTGGGTTATACAGGGAAAGAAAATAAACGAGTCACACTTGGGCACTACAGGTTAATATATATGCGAGGCAGTGCCAAGAAATTCAGCCACAGAACAGAGACTTAGGAAACAGTAATACAGAAAGACATGTGTAAAGATAATAAATGGGAGGCAATATAGGACTTCTCAGAATAGATGGGCAAGGAAAACAGGTTGACAGAACTAAGATTAAGTCAGTAAGCAGCCAGGCACATGGTTCTTTTTTATCTTTGAGACTCCATCTGAACATAAAAGTTCAAACATAATGTAAAAAAATACTTTGGGAGTTATTTAAGTGCCAAAAAGCTATTGGCAATTTAAAAAATTCATGAGATAACTGAAGGTAACTGAATGTGAGAAGGGAAGATGGAAAAAATGAATTGTGAGGTAGGTGAAAATTTAGGCAGCTTGGCACACTTATACCTGCTGGATACAGGTGGCAGTAAATTGCTGCATTGTTGTTAAAACCAAGCAGAGAAACTGAGTTAAAGAGTGGTATGAAAAAACATGGCATGGAATGTGAGACCTGTAGACCAGGGAGCTCTGTTGCCAATCCTATTGCAGGGAATTAAGAAAAACAAGCTAGACATCGCATTAAAACTAAAATAGAATTTTATATATATATATATATATATCTCCTAGTACATGGACTAATATAAAAGTCTTATGCCCAAATGACTGCTGTTCTATTAAAAATGCTCAATTAATGTTTTTTTGGAAACTGAGCTTGCAGTAATGGCTGTACAATGCCAGAATTGTCCCATGTGGAGGGGGGTTCACATCCTCCAAGGCACAAGACCCATTTCTTCCCTACTTTTAGAGAGGATTGTATTAATATAAAAATGACTTCCTTTCCTAAAAGAACTTTTTAATTGTTTTTTCCTTTTCCAACCCTTCTTTTTTATAGTGCAAAACAGCAGGAGCAGATCATTCTGAGGCTGTGACATTTAAGTGGAGGGACCTATCTCCTTGGGTTCATGTAGATTTGAGTGTGTAATCCTGCATGCCCTGGGATCTTACTCAGAGATGGTTTGGATTGGAATCCTGACTTGACTGCACTGTTGGTCTCCTTGGCTGAAGGTCACTGGTGTTAGAGGTGCTAAAGGAGAAACAGTCTGACACTGACTACCATTTTTCCCCAGAGCAGGGTTTAAGCATTTGACACGTGCACAAGGTCTGGAAGTATCAGGAGTGTTCCTGTTTCCACCAGGACAGATTAGCCTCTAGCACAGAGACACTTCTGCATGTGGTAATCTCTGTGTATTGTCATAGTTCATCTTTCAGTTTGTTGACCATAGATTTCAACACAAGAATGTGCTTTAAGTTAGCTGTTACCACTCAGAAACTAGCCTGTCAAGTTACTGTCTTTCCTCTGCCAAACATCATTGTCTAACATCAGCAAAAATGTGAGTGGAGTGTCAGAAGTTATGGTTATTTATGAGCAACCTAAAATTAAATCCCAAAGCATGGACTGGATGGAACATGGCAAAAAAGGTAGGAAGCTAAATTAGATAGCCCAGGATGCCTTTTAGATTGATTCTGGAGGACATTGAACCAGAGATCACTAAAAATTTGTACTGTACCACTTGTAAGTCCTCCATTAATTAATTTACAGGAAAGTCAATAATAGTGCTTAAAATTTTGCCATCATGGAACCATACCTAGCACTTACATGGCTATCTTTACTGTTATTAAGGAAATTATAAGTGAGTCACAATTTTTGTTCTTGACAGTTTTCCAATCCCACAAATGGCTATTTACTTTATTACTTTTAAAGTAAGCTTGGTAATGTGGCAGTGAAATAAAACACACTTTGATTAAGGCTTGTACTTTCCATCAGAGCAAATCTTCCTAAGATGTTGATGGTACAGCTTTTGAAATTTGCTCCAGACTTGGCTCTGGGTGCAGGAGAGAAGTCATTTTACTGTCTCTTTCTGGATGTGGTGCATTATTGCATGTGTTTCCACCATCTGCCCTTTGATTCAGCTCGATAGCAGTTACCTTGCAGCGGCAAGTGGGCTCTCCATCAGCGGAGGACGGAGGTTGGCAGTGGAGAAGCTGACGAAAGCATTTGTAAAACTGAAACAAAAAGAAAACAATTCAAGACGTAGGTGCTTGGCAGGCTACAATTCAAAGCAGCTCTGTAACAGCTTCAGGGAAAGGAAACATGGTTTATTAAGCTTGTATTTTTTTGCTCAAATAGGGATAAAATATTTTTTCACTATGAATATGTTTCTTGCTGCTTAAGAATGAAGTTCACTTAAATTTGTGAACGTCTTTAAAATTGATATGCTTAGCTCCTCTAAGGTCATAGATTCTGTATAGGGTAAAGTTGTAGAACAATAGAAAAGATTTTCAGAACCTTTAATTTATGATAAAAGAATATTTAATCAGAGAAGAAATTGGTTTTCAGTTACTTCACACATCAGGCAGGGAAAAAATCATTTTGATAATATAATGATGCACAGCAGGGAGAGCATAGGGTTTTTTTCATTAGCAAGCAGTTGAAATCTCTGTGTTCCCAAACTGCAAACTAAACATCAGAAAATGGCTTTGCTTAATTAACAAACCAAAATAACTTTTTATGTTAAATCATTTTACTTCAGAGATAAACATATGTATTGAGTGAGCAGTTGGCTCACGGGTTGAGCACAGAGGGTTAAAATGGATGGGGTAAGATCAGGCTGGTGATCTGTCATAGTGGGGTTCCACAGAGCTCCATCTCAGGCCCTGTGCTCTCCAACATCTTCATAAATGACTTGGACACAGGACTGGAAGGGATACTAAGTAAGTTCGCAGATGAGTCAAAACTGGGAGGAGCTGTTGACTCCCTCAAAGGCAGGGAGGACCTGCAGAGAAACGTGGACAAATCAGAGAATGGGCAATCACCAACCATATGAAGTTCAACAAGGGGAAATGTTGGATTCTGCACCTGGGATGCGACAACCCCGGATGTTCATACAGACTGGGGAATGAGATGCTGGAAAGCAGTGACATGGAAAGGGACCTGGGGATCCTGGTTGATGGCAAGTTGAATATGAGTCAGCAGTGCCCTGACAGCCAGGAGGGCCAACCCTGTCCTGGGGGGCATCTGGCACAGCATCCCCAGCTGGGTGAGGGAGGGGATTGTCGTGCTCTGGTCTGCACTGGGGAGGCCTCACCTTGTACACTGTGGGCGGTTTTTGGGAAATGCAATATAAGAAAGATATTAAACTCTTAGAGAGCATCCAAAGGAGGGCAACAAAGATGGTGAAGGGCCTTAATGGGAAGCTGTATGAGGAGTGGCTGAGGGCACTTAGTCTGTTCAGACTGGAAAGAGAAGACTGAGGGGAGACCTCATTGAAATCAACAGCTTCCTCATGAGGGAAGGAGGAGGCACTGATTTCTTCTCTGTGGTGACCAGTGACAAGACATGAGGGAATGGCTTGAAATTGTGTCGGGGGAGGTTTAGTTTGGATATTAGGATATTTTCACCCAGAGGGTAGTTGGGAACTGAAACAGGCTCCCCAAGGAAGTGGTCACAGCGCCGAGCTTGTCAGCGTTCAAGAAATGTTTGGATGATACTCTAGGACACATGGTGTGACACTTGGGGATAGTCCTGTGCAGGGCTAAGAGTTGGGCTCTACTGATCCTTGTGGGTCCCTTCCAACTCAGCATGTTGTGGGATTCTGTGATCTACCCAAAACACCTTTCATATAATAACAGTTACATCAGTTTTCATCTGTAAGTGCCAAGTGAGCAGAATTATACAGCTACCTCCTTTGAGAGCTGATGCTCATATTCAACAGATAGGGATACCAGTAGTGCAACGAAGTGCTTCAATACATTTTCTACACAAATTTAATTTTTTAGGTGAAATCTTTAAAAAAAAATAAATGGTGTTCAGGACTTACTTCATGTTATTTTCCTTTCACGTGGCTATGTGAAACAGAAAAGGCTTTCAGAAGCTGTGATTGATGTGAAAGTATTGCGGTTTAGGCAGTGCTGTTGATCAGTATCTGGTATTAGTCCCTTTGAAAATGTGCAGCTATAACAGTGAGATTTCTCTTGTTTCAAAGATGCGAAGACTACAGATGACAGTGCTCATGATAGTCTGCCATTGATGTGTGGCAGGAAGAATGTGTTGTCATTCTGTGGATTTCTCTTTGCTGAGCAGGAGGTGGTCAGCATCTTTTTGCTGTGACAGCACTGCTCTGAGTAGGAATTCACCACCTTTGGCATTTCTCCATGACACTTTTCACAGAATTATCAGAAGCTGAGTGCTTTGTGCCACCATCACATGTGTGATGTTTCTTTATATGCCCTTCTGCTTGTATTTAGACTTCCTTTTTGGTCGTCTTGCTGCTTAGAGAGAAGCAAGTGGATGCAGAAAGGGGAATTGATTCAAGTCCAGACTAAGAAAGAACAACATTGTAATAAGGTGGAGATGTTTAAAGGATTCTTGTGGGGGATGTTTTGTGGACCGTACCTAAGACAAATGGGGGGAGGAGGGAAAGAGAAGTCTTCTTACTCAGGAGGCTGATGGCGAAATGCAAGTCCTTATAGGCTTTTTTACTCTTTCTTTTTGACTGTTGTTCTACCCTGTTGACTCTATAGGGATCACAATCTTTTTGTATCAGTAACAAGTGAAAGCTACTCTGATAAAAGGAACTATTGCTTCTCTTAATGATTTTACAGGGGTAATACTTAAGGTGTACAACATGAAAAGGAAACCAGGAAGGAAAAAGCAGATTGGATAACTGCAGGGAAATTTCTGCAAGGAAAGTGAAACCTGGGGTTCACTTTTTTTTTCCTCTTCTTGCTCCAGGTATCCTCATCATGATGTCCATGTGTGATGAAGTGCATGTGTATGAATACATCCCTTCAGTCCGACAGACCGATCTATGTCACTACCACGAGCTCTACTACGATGCAGCTTGTACCTTAGGGGCCTACCATCCACTGCTCTACGAGAAGCTCTTGGTGCAGAGGATGAACAAAGGTTTGCAGGATGATCTGTATCGGAAGGGGAAAGTCATTTTGCCAGGGTTCAGAGCTGTCAAGTGCCCCAAGCGAAATAATTTCCCAAATTTGTAGAAGTAAGTCCTTCAGAAACAATGTGCAATAAGGTACTACTGTCGTACTATAAACAAGAAGAGAATACTTGAAAAAAAATGTATCTTAGACCAATCTAGTCTTGAGTCTATAAATTGTAATTAAGTAGCGGGCATGAGAAATACTTCTTTTCTGAGCCTGAGTATTTATTACTGCTTTGCAAATAGTTACAGGAAAAAAAAAAAGCAAAGGCTTAGCTCATGAAGGTGCAAAGGACATACTTAGGCAGAAACATAATGTATTGTTGTTGGTGTGACTGTCAGAATTTGTTGGTGGTCTCTTATGCCACATATGCTAGACTGTAATTTTTTTTAATGAACTTATTTAACTGTAAAACCTGGCATTGTGAAACAGCCTCTATTGTTCATCTGTGTGCAGAGCAGCCGGTTGAACAATGCAGTGTTTCCCATGGCTTTGTAAGATTTTTCACACTCTCCCAGAATGAAGTAATTGCTGCTCCAAGCTGTGCAGTCATCAGCTAGAGTAGACTTTAACGCCTGTTCACAGGCAGGCTCAGTTGCAGGTCTCCAGCTGTACGGTGGCCTTACGGTGGCCATGAAGTCAGTGCAGTCAGAGATGGCTGTACACACAACCAAACCCATTAAACTACTGGCTGTGCTTTTAATGCCAGACTCCCATGTTCACAAACTGCAGAGGGAAGAGAGAAATGTCTCAAAACCAAACGTATATGTAACCCACTTAGGAAGAAAAACTCTCCATGAAAGGACTATTAGGAAGGTGTGAGATGGAAATGCTGGCTTCCCAGTCTGCACAGAGAAGATGGAAAGGCAAGGAAGGCTGTGCAGCACTCACACATCACACTGAAAGCAAGCATAGAGGGAGGTCACCTTTCTGCAACAAAGGTAGCATTCCGGAATACAGACATTATTTTTTAAGTATTTCATTAGTATCTGAATCAAAGTCACTTATTCACAAGTTATTGCTGTTAAGAAAATAGAGGGAGTTTTCTGACAGAAAAAAAAAAATTATTTCAGCATATTTTACTTAATGTTTGAAAGACACTGCCTGAGAGAAGCTGCAGTGCCTACAAAAAAAACTAACTGTGGATTGCATATGGAGATAGTTTGATATTTTCATTCATAACACACAATGAGAATATTCTGTAAGGCACTTCTAAAAATCTGCCCAATTACTAATATATTTAAAACATTGTTTTCCGTATTTTCTAAGAGTTCAGTTTCAGATTTTCCAAGTGGCAGGAGGTTAATGGGGTGGGTTTTTTCAGGGTTTTTTTTCTGTTTTGTTTTTCCCACCCAACTGTACCATTTCTTTTAGAGTAAGTTCAGCAGGAATGTGTGTATGCAAAAAGCACGGCTATATCCTATTCATGCCAATTCAGTAAAAAAGCAGACAGCTCAAAGAGACATTGAAAAGAAAGGCTGAGTTGTTGTGGTGGAAAGTATTTTTTATGTTTTGATTTAAGCAAAAATTCCTTTGCCAGAAAGGCAAAGGAACGCAAATGACAATAATGACTATTTTGTCTTCAGCTGTAAGTATAATCACAAAATCCTTTTTCTATCACTCTGCTCTTTAGGAAGCATTATTTGAAGGATCTTTTGGAAGGATTATTTTCATTCCTCAAAAACTAGTATTTGTCTTATATATGACTTAGCCTTCTCTTTTGGCTTTATGATGATTGTAAGAGTCTTGCTGATGGAAATTATGTCCAGATGATCTACTAACTCTACATTTGTGTTGTATGGATAGTTATGTCCATAAGTCATTTTGGTACATGCCAAAATGAATACATTTTACTCATACCAGCCTTAGACTCTGGATATATTACATAGCAATTTCTTAAGGTGGCAACTTTTATTCTTAAAGTTAATAACGTTGTTATTTAATTGTGTGGTGAATAGATAACCTACATAGAATTAATCTATTTTTCCATATGTTTGGTACCCTGTTTGCAAAACATATAAAGACTGAACAGTGCAATCAAGCATGTCTCTCTTTGCTATACACTGTGCTAGCTATGACATATTTGTAAAGGAAGGGAGTTGTTTAGCTTTCGAAGACTAGTGACTGCTTTTCAATAAGCAGGAAATTCTTGAATTCAAAATGAAAAAATATCTCTCTGACCGGCCTGCAGCAACTTTTAACTTTGATTTTCGCAAAGAAGAAAAATATTAACTGCATTGCTCAACTACCTACAGCAGAATTAGGCAGTATTATTCCCTCAAAAATTTGTCAGAATAATCAACCTAGCTTTTGTACAGAACCAGAACAAGGCAAATTATAAAGTTTCATGTAACAAGTGCTCACCATACTACTTATTACATCATTTATATTCCAATGCAGAACCAATATAAGATGTTACAAAAGGAACTGTAGATTTTTAATTTACTGGATTGCACATTCAAGCTCTTGCAGCCAAAATATTTTTTTTGCCATATCCTTATTATATGGCACTCAGTCCTCCTTCCACAAGTGCAAATGTGGGTGCCATAGCACCATCACCTCAGAAGATGCTGCAGAGCTGTGTTGCAAATGCTTGCTCACAGAGGAGGAAGACCAACTTGTGATGCTATCTTTAAAAAAATAAAGCATCCTTGGTGTGGCTTCCCAACACTGAATTCCACTGTGATGTTTCATTGGTCTACCTGCTAAAACACCTTGTGGTTGCTGAAAAGAGCATTTTCTCTGCTACCTTGTCTTATCCTCTTTTGTTTTTTGGCACAAGTGCAAGTTCACAAGTTACTCCTGTTACGAAAGTAGAGGGAGTTTTCTAACAAAGAAGGAGGATATCAGCATATTTTACTTCATGTTTGAAAGACTGTACCCCAGAAAAGCTGTAATGCCTGCAAAAAAATAGTGTGTTTGATCTGCTAACTGAGGACTCACCTCAGAAAGAATCACATGCAGTAAATTTAAAAGAGTGAGCATGTAATAACACTGACTCATGTATCTCTTAGGTACAATGGGTGAGTGTGCTGGGATTAGATACATATATTAAATGCAGCAATGGGAATAGAAGTTCGTTTTCTCGCCAAGATCATGGGGCTTTTTGCAGAAAAGATGCAGGCATGGCTTCGTAGCTGTACTGTGTGGCTCTTGCACAGTAACAGAGTAGAACAGCACTGTAAACAAGAGGTTTGTGCAAACACGGCTCGTGAGGTGCATCATCAGCCAAGTAATTGCCTCTGCTGTTGGACCCCCTGAGCTCCCTTCACACTTGCTGCAGACTTTAAATCTGTGGAGTTTTTCTGATTAGGAACAAGTTGCCTTTAAACACTATTGAGCCTTGTTTCTGTGCCCTGGTGCTGTGGACGACAGCTGAAATTAGCTGAAACACACCAGAAACTGTAGCTTAAGGAAATACGTGGAGTTTATGCTGAATTTCATTATGCTCTTTTTTCCCCCACTGTGAATTCTCTAGCTTTTCTGACTTCTGGTGCTCTTATCATTTTATGCATTCAGCCTTTGGATGGTTAAATCAAGGTAATCTTCTGTTTATTCAAGGAAAAAAAATATTTTGCCTCATTTTGAGCCAAAATCTTTTTGCTAGAAAAAACCGCTAATTGTTCCATTTCTATATAGTTCTTAAGGTTACCTCAGCATAAACTCACAACTGAGTCAGTCATTCCTTGAATTAAACTAGTACTTCTTTTTTGACCTTGCCTTGCAGTTTTAGTCTGTAGAAACTCTGAAATTAACATGATATAAGACATAATGTACCTTTGGAGAGAGAGGAGGGTGATATTAAACACTAATCTACATTCTCACTCTACAAATTTAACTTAAGCGTTACTTGTCTTTGGTCAGGACACTTTCTTTAGTGAAGACATTCAAATTCTGAACTCTTTGCTCTTGCCAAAGTCAGGACAACCAATATGGTTTTCTTCTTAAATGAAGACAAGTGTCTACACTCATTCTCTGTTGCACAGACTGAACATAGTCATTTTAGAGACTGATTGGATTAAACAAGATTTCAAAACACATGTAGACTGATCTGTAGTAGACTTTTTAATTTCCTTTTTTCTTCAGCAGTTTTTAAGGTTGGAAAATGCCATTTGAACAGTGACACAAATGTACCATGAAAGGAGTATTAAATGCATTGTCTGCAAAAATAAATGGCTACAATTTTTCCCTTCATGCTTTCTAAAGTTGATGGTATTGAATAAACAAAATTGTTCTTTGAAGTAGGTAGTTCAGAAGCCTGTCACTAAAAAGCATCTAAATCTTTCCTGGCAACTATCCTCTTGCACACAGGGTGGATACCTGATTTAACTGTTTGAAATTTGAAGTAGCCCATGTCTGGGCATACCTACATCATTGAATGGATTTTGACACTGCAGATGTCTTCTCTCTGGCTTAGTAATCAGATTCAAAATTTGTTTCTTGAAATAAGAGTTGTGTGTAAAAGCCTTACTTTTTTCATATCATCTCATCACTCTTATAATATGTAGTCATTGAACTATTCAAATATAGACTGTGTACTTTTTTAATAGCTTTGAGAATTATTTTATATGATGATTTTTTTAAAGGAATGTGTACTCTAATAAAAAAGCTTAAGATTTTACAGGAGTCACATTTTTAAGCAGTGTTTGTACACATTTTAACACTTTTTATATTTTCTATTATGATTTTGTATATTTTTATGTATGCACAGTGTACAGATTTTTTTCTGTAAATAAAACATTTGTTTTCATTTGTTTGGGAGTGCTGGTCTTTTCATAGTGCTTTAAAGGAATGACACTGAATTAGAGGTGGAACAAAAGAGAGAAAGGTGCCTGTCAGTTCTGCCCACAATGTCAATGAAATCAAATGAAAATGGATAGCTAGGCTGACAAGTAGGTATAACAGTAAACTATAGAAAAGAGGCAAATATTGTAAAGCTTAATTCTAAAATGAACATATGTATTCAAGCAGGTGCACTAAGATTCTCTGGAAGAATATATTCACCATGCTGCTCTATATTTGGCAGTAAATTTCTTGGGGTAGTCAAGCCCTCTAAGGAGGTTACACTCTGATGACTTGATGCTGTACTTGAAATGCTGGTAAACTTCAGCTAAATAGCTGTGTCACCCATTGAAGGAATCCAGTGTTATGTTTTAAGGGAAAAGAACAGACTTTTAAATAAATTATTAATTTTAATGAAAAACAAGTTACTGAAGGGAAAATGTAACTTGCCATTTAGTCTGTGATGAAATACCATACAATTCAACCACTACAAGTCTGCTTAAATCCATAAAATGTGAAGCATTCTGCTACTTTTGGTAGTCTTTGAACAATGCAGTTGGGCTAATGGAGGTACTCGTCAGTGTTTTCATCCCAGGGAGCCACCTTGAGCCCATGCCAACATTAACACTAGTTGCACATTAGGGAAATGATAGAAGCTGGATTGCCATTGTGTACACTCAGTGTACGTGCAGCTCATCCTATGTGTTACACCACCTCCTGGCAGGCAGTGTTGAAGGGATAATTACTGTGTGTCACAATACGCAAGTAGTACCTCTCAGAAAACTCAGAACAATGAGCTACACTAGGGGATAAACTGAATGCTAAGATACACAAACAAAGCAACTAATTGTTGCTTTCCAAATCCATCAACTTTGTTTTGACTTCTTTTTTATTTAAAACACAAAAAAACATAATCACGGTAGTCCATCTGTTCAAATGCTCAGTCAGCTTCACTATGACATGAGAGAGGATATTCTTTTCTCACTGCATTCAAACCTCTACCTCAGTAGGAGATTGAAATCCATGAACTATATTATATGTTACACAGAGAACATCTTGCTGCACTCACTGTTTTTAGCTATAGGAGCTATAGGTGGTGTGACCTTACTAGCTCTCCTAGTATCTTGATCTTTCCAGTTTGGCAAGAAGATCATTTGATTGCTTCATCTGAATAGCATGGACTTAACTGCTGCACCCAAAAACTTACCAATGTCTTCTTCATATATGTATCTTTTCTTGGTTTTAATATTTCGATTTTACTTTCTTACAGCTGTACGTTATTCCAGGGACCACGCTTCAAATAGCACTTTTGTGGAAGTTTAGTATACTGGCTCCTGAGCTTCATTCCTTGATAACGAATGCAACTTAGAAGTGCATGCCCTGATACTTATTTTTCCTAAAAATATGCTAAGTAAATGTCAGTAAATATAAAGTTTGATGGAAATATTAACAATATATTAAACTGACAGGGAACTAATTATAATGAAGTAATACAGTATGGATTTTTACACCGTAGGCAGAGTAGACACCAGAAAACTCAAGTAGGCTGTGACAAATCACAGGAGGAATCATTGTTAGTGTGATTGCTGGATTCTTAAAAATTATAAAAGTTAAGAATGAGATCCAGTGTAAAGAAGGGAGAGAGACAAGGAATTGTGGAAGACACCAAGGAAATAGAAAGGAACAGGTAGAAGATATACCATAAGAAATGGGCCTAATTGCTGTTTTTTTCATAATAGTCACGTATTTGGTTTTGGCATTTTGTTTTCATATTTTTTTCTGCACATTTGGAGAGAATCCTAAGTCATCTGTTAGTGCTTATATTGCTGCTGTAATGTTTAGCGTGCTGGGATGTGATCTTAAAATGAAGAACTATGGTAGAGTTAAGAACAGGCTTCTGCTCGGGCTCAGCTTCATTGTAAACATACGAACCTCACAAATCAAAGTGAACAACCTCCTCTATGTGTCTATAGTCATCCGTATGGTAACTGAAACAAGAAACCAATTTCCTTTGGTGAGCTCTGTCTGCGAATAGACAAACACAAATCAAATACCCTCTTGATTACAGGACGCTGACAGGTAAGGGATAATTACTGTAACAACAACTCCTTATTGGCTTGTGAGAGGACTCCAGAAACCCTGAGGGGTTCAGGAGGGCAGGCAAGAGGCATCACATCTACCTTGATTTTACGGAAGCAGCCAGAGGAGAAAATTGCTACCAGTGCTGACTCCATGCTCTATCAGCTGCTGTTAATTACCTCACTCCAGACAGTTGACTGCAACTGAATTTCCTGATTAAACTGTTTTGCTGGCCCACTTTCTAAACAGGGTTTTTAATACCTTCATTCCTGGAGTACTGATGGATACAGTGTACTGCCTGCATCCTGTACCATCTGCAGCTGGTACATCCCGTGTCTGGGCTGTGGGGAGGGCAGTGTTGATAATGGAAGAGGTTTGGGTTATTCTGGATTGGCTTGCTTTTTATAAATCTAGAAGATTCTTTTTTATCTTTTAAGCATAATTTAGCAATAGCAGTTCAAGGAAACATAACATGAGCATGCCTACAGAAGTTAGAGTTCATGACTTCTGATGTTTTGTAAACATCATTTATTCCTAATATGAAGTATCTACACCTTGGATTAAGACAGGGCCAGTGTGATAAATTCTTGGCAAGAAATGTGCGATGTGTCTCTTGTGCAAGCTAAAAATGCCAGAGATCTACCCACGTGCCTAGTCTTACTGCCCATGAGGCACCCAGGAGGTTCATATAAGGTACTATATCTTGAGCATGAGGAAGGTAGATGTACAGGCAGATGATCAGAAAGGAAAAGTGGGAAAAGTTCTGTGCCTGCTTTTTCAGAAAAGGGGACAGGAGTCTTTGCTGATGCTTCCAACTAGATCAAGGGACATAACTTACTTTTCTTAGCAATATTTCTCTCTGGAAGTATTGGATTTTGTTTTGGGTTGGGTTTTTTTTGGTTGTTTTTTTTTTGTTTGTTTTTTTTTTTTCAATTCCTTCCAGTGCTGCTTTTCTTCTATACATATGAAACTATAAGCTATCTGATGGATCTAATTTAGACTTTACAAATGCACGGGGTTGAATGTAGCTATCGGGCCATTAGGCATTTTTATGAGCAGTTGGAGCATCCCAAGAAGGAGAGATGAGAAGAAAACATTACCAAAATAATATTAACAAAGTTGTTCTATGGTAGAAGAGCAAAGAAGGCAGAAACAACAGAGAATATACCAGTGCCTGAGAAATACTACCTTATTTTCATGGTTATAGGATACTATGCAGATAATTCTTTTAAAATACTCTTTTTAGGTAAGTCCTCATGAAATATGCTCTCACATAAAGTTAACAAAGTGAGAGATCAAAGCTGAAGGGATTATAAAGTGTGGACAGTTATTTTTTAGAGGAAATATAAAGGATCTTTCTTTGCTTGTACTTTATTGTAAACAGCATGACTGCTCAGCTTCAAAGGGACTGGTTATGCACATGAAAGCAAATACTAACAAATGCTACTGTGTCCTCAATGCACATTGGTTTAAGACAGCAGCGTTGCTTTCAATCAGGTTTATCACTGCAGGAAATAGACCAGCTGTCATATTTATCCATGCTCTTCCCTGGCATTGAACAGAGCTACTAAACCCCATACAGTATACAACAGGGGTAGCATATGTGAACTTAATTCCTCCTACCTAAAAGAAACTTCAGAACAATTTCCTAAAGCAACATGAGGAATAGGAACAGACGAACGTCAGTGAATAGCACAGAAATGGATCCTGCCTCTGTCTCCTATTCCCATCTTTTAAATTCAAATATTTTAGGACTTTATGCTGTGATTGATGAATCCTGACAAACAGAGGTGAGAGCAAATTTACCAGTCCCTACAGTAACATTTTACTTCATGAGGAGAAATGAAGGGTCTATTACCATAGTAATAAGTGCTGAGTGATTCCAGATGATTTTGAAAGAACACCCATTTTGTTGAAAATACAAAACATCAGAACAAGAAATATTTTGACACTTGAAAAACATACGAGTTTATTTAGTCATAGTCAGAATGCTCTTCTGCTGACCCATTTTCTTCTTGTTTTTTCAGTTCTTCACCCATGAACTGTAGATCAGCCCATAAGGATTAAAAGAAAGGCTCCAGCTGCCTAGGATTTATGCCTATATATTCCTGCCCCAATCCTGCTATGAACATAGTACATTAATAAACAGAAATGTGATCTTACTGGGTTTTTTGTTTGGTTGGGGTTTTTTGTGGTAGGTTATGAGTTGTCTGTCCTTGGCTATGTGTGTAATGTATGTTTAGGGAAAACAGATCTTCCAGATGTTCCTTACAGAGTTTCATTAAGGCTGAGATGCAGAACGCTGCAAAAGGAAATCCAATGGAGCTTGTTTGTAGTAAAATACCACTGACTGTCTTCCCTTGTGAATTACTCAGGGTTTTTTGCTTGAGAGTTGGTGACTATTACATTCTGCTAACACACAATAAAAAACAACTTCAGCAGTTCCTGAGCATTTTACCTGCAGTCTTCCTCTCTTCCCCCAGATTCCCATACCACTTGCCCTGTTGCTACAGCATCTCTTGTCCAAAATGCTATTTCCATCAATTGCTATGAGGTTCTCTGATATGGGAATGCTTGAAAAACCTTTTAATTACCAGATAAGCATCCTGCTGCTGAAGGAAGGGTTCTTGTTATAGTGTATATATACACTTTTTCAGCCAATGAGAGATGCAGTGTGGAAAGTGGTGGATAAAAGGGATGGGAACAAAGTCTTTCCTGTTTTTTACCTTTATCTTGGTTTGCAGCCAGTTAGGTATTAATAGTACCCAAGGCAGAATTAGAAATGACCAAGAGTGGTTTGATTTGTGTCTGTGTTTCGGTATCAGTTGTTTGATTTTCTCTATAAGTAACGCAACAACAGAACCCACTGAACTAAGAAATCACAATTTCTGTTCTGATGGAATTTTTAATTCTACAATTCCTTTCTTATATTAGACAAAGCAAAAACAAAGTAACAAAAAATTCCAGATGAAACACCAGGCTGTCAAAATATCCAATTACATGTAGGTATCTTCAAGGATGTCTTCAGCTTCACTCTGACTGTTCCCCTAGCTCTCTGGGCTGGGCTACGTTTTGTTGTGTGTCCTCTCCCTTGCTGAGCCACCACTATTCCTTCACTGGTGCATGGGGAGTGAAGTCTGGTAAGACAGCTTGATTGCCTGGGTGAAGGACAGTGTTTTTCATTGAAGATACGTTTGACAGGAACCAAGTTGGAGAGGCTTAAGCCTGAAATGTCCTTTGTGGGTTTATTTTTGCATGTGGAAAATAAAACTGGTAAAATTAAGAGCTTCTAATATTTCTGAAGCCATGTTTTACACTGAAAACATCCTTTACTGGGAAATTGATCAACAAGTTAGAAAAGTGTCTGGTTTTCGTTTTCTAACTCATATAACAATTCCTTGATTTTGAAGTTGGTGTTTACTGTGAGAGAGGGTGGTGAAGGTGGAAAGGAAAACAAGTTATATATGTTTTCTGTTAACTTTTGAATCCTACTTATAGTGTATTCCTATTGGCCTAAAGCCAGCAAACACAACAGTCCTACAAAAAGCCTGGGATGAGTTGTAAGGTCTTGAGTAAGTATTTTCCCTAAAAGGTTAGAACATTACATCTGAAGCAAGGTCATCCATAAAGTACTCAGTATACTGTAGTTGTGCTGGATATAGAGGACCCCTACATATTTCTGTAAAAGCCATTTCTGAAAGTCTGATTCTAATTTAGATAAAGGGATTTAGGAAGTCACTGTAGAGCTGATATTCTTGTTTTCAGTTAAAATTCTGAAGATAATGATAATCAAGAGTCACTGCAAGCAAGACAGAAACAAGAAATAACTTACTACCTGAAGTGTTGGTCATCTGCTAACATCTAGTGAATGCCTAAAAAGTTTTCCAGATGAAATACACAGTCCCAAACATGATAACAAAGAGGGTTATAACTTGAATAATTGTTTTGAGCATGAGATTATGAAGAGAACTATATTAGTTCATGCTAGCTATATAAGGGACAGAAAGTGAACTGTTATGGTGTCCCCATATGTAGGAAAGACTGCTACCAAAGGAGAAGGGCTTTTTGAGGAATAAAGGTTTATAAACTAGCTAGAAATAAATTCAGCTTGAGAGCAGTTACTATGATGAACATCAGAGGAACAAAGCTCTGTAGCAGCTTCTACTTCAAAAGACATTGAACCTCGAATTTGTTTTCATTCGGACAGTCAAATTTCTGAATTGCATTAAATGATGAAGTTTATAATGAAAAGGAAATTATTCAAATGAATTACAGACCCAAAACAATTTTATGTTTTATTTTTCATACTGTAGTAAGAATTATTTCTTTGGGCACAGGAACTTTTTTGCCCTGTAGGAGGGACAACAGGATTAAATCGTAAAATAAAGTTCTACAGATTTAAATTAGCATTGCGAAGCAAGTCCGGGGGGGTTTGAGCGCTAATCTAACCTTTAATCCTCAAATTTCTCCTGCTGTAAGACTAGGATGATGATAATCATCTGCTTTGCAAGGATACTGAAAATTAACTCAATTAAAAGTATTTGTTTAGGGGAGATTACATAAATGCTGAAAAATATCCTCTCTCTAGGAAAACTCATTTCGTTTTTTCTCCATCCATCTAAACTGAAATGATTGTTGCTTGCATTTTTAGCTAGATACATGACTGCAGATATATGCCTGGTACACACAGTAAAACTGAGAAGTAAACTCAAGAGTCACAATATATACAAAAATGTTCTGCTCTGGATAAAATTTTAGCATTATACCACTGCCACATGACAAGAGATTATTGAACAGGAGTGGAAAATTAGAGGCTCTGTCATCTCCAGGGTTATGCTTACTTCAAATCTTTTTCATCTGTTGAGTTTGATTGTCCCCATAAAGCACCTACATTCTTCAATTATCTGATATGTTGCATTGCATTAGGCAATGTTTTATTCTGTTTTCTTCAGATGACCTATGCTTGCATTCATATTTGAAATGGTAAGTTGTAGCAAGTACAGAGCTGTAGTCCTACTTATAAAACGTAGATATATTATGGAAAAACAGAAATACTGGATTTGAAATGGGAAGTTCTGAGGCTAAATTAATGCTTGACCTTAACATAAACAAGGTGTGGACTAAAATTCAGTCTGATCCCTGAATGGGCATTGCAGCTGAGATCACTGCAACAAAAGGTCTTGTGACATCTGTTCAGTGTGACTTGGCAATGCCATTTTGAAGAGTAGCTCAAGTTCAGACTACCTGTTTTTCACGTATGTCTTTGTAGGACCTTAGCTGCCCACACCAAACTTGGAAATCAGTTCAGAAAAAAAAAAAAAAAAATCAAAATGCCAAGTACTTTTACACAACTTCCAGATCACACTGAAATAATGGCAAGTGAGAAACAGTGCAATCATTAATAATTTATCCTTTTTTCCTGTGCATTTCTCTTAGGACTGACTGAGCTCTTGACCATCCAGATTCTCTCTTGAGTATAGATGTACATGTGAAGATAGCAAAGAAGTACCACTTTGGTTGAGTTTCTGTTGGTGTCTATTTGCAAAAGCAAACAGGTTACCAAGGGGCCTAGCTTAAAAATATCCTAACACCTTTTTGTCAGCTGTGAACATACCACATTGCTCACTCTGTAGTAAACTCTGAATACTGGAAACTTCCATTATCTATCAATCTACCTGCAGGTTTAGTGTTACAGATGGAAGTGTACAAAAAATGGCTGATTGTAAATGGTGTTCTGAAACTGCCAGCACAACTATAGACTGATTAATATAGACAAGTGCAAACAGTTTGACTGAAGCTGTTTTCCCTGTACTGGAGAAAACTGTACTTGAGATGTGCAACCCTACAAATTCTTTGAATCCCTAAACAGTTTGTTGTTTCAGTGACTTTTGGATAATGACAGTGATTTTAAAGGTCAAACCTTATCTGCAGATATTTCCTTGCTAGCCCTCAAACAGCACTGTTAATCTCATGTCATTCAATGACTGCAGTTAACGTTGATCTCCCTGTCTCTTCTATGGTAAGTGTCACTATGACTCTTCCTATTGACCAACATTGTCTGGAAGGTTGTCAGGAAACAGCTGAAGCAATGGTCCCTCTTTTCTAAATTTAATCACAATGAAAATGCTCTAGAGTGGATATGACCTCTTAAAATATATTTTTATTTTGAAACTTGGCTAGTTCAAATATATAAAAATGTTTACCTGCATCATCCCTAGGGACTTACTTTAAATGAGACTGATCACTTAAACCTCCGCAGAAATAGGTTAGTCCATCCAGGTTTATAGAATAAGTGAAAGAGACAAGAAAAGACCTATTAAGTGTGTTATATGACAAGATTACTTTCTATATCTTAGAAAGATATAAGGGGTTGGGTTGCAAGGGACCATTAAAGATCATCTAGTTCCAACCACTCTGCCATGGGCAGGGACATCTTTCACAATATCATGTTTCTCAAAGCCCTGTCCAACCTGACCATGAACAATTTCAATGGCAGGGTATCCACAATTTCTCTGGACAACCTGTTCCAGTGTCTTATCATCCTCATTGTAAAAAAGTTTCTTCTTCATGTCCAGGATAAATCTACTTTCTGTAGATTTCCTGTCACTATGGACCCTGGTAAAAAGTCTCCATCTGTCTTCCTTATAATTCCCCTTTAAGTACTGAAAAAGCACAACAATGAAGCCTTCTTTTCTGCAGGCTGAACAACCCAAACTCTCTCAACCTTTCTTCAGTGGAGAAGTCTTCCAGCCCTCTGACTATTTTCATGACTCTCTTCTGGACCTCCTCCAACAGGTTCATGTCTTTCCTGTGCTGAGTACCACAGAGCTGGATGCAGCACTCTGGGTGGGGTCTCACCAGAGTGAAAGGGCAGAATCACCTCCTTTGACCAGATCACACTGCTCTTGATGCAGCCGTGAACATGGTTGTTTTTCTCAGTTGCAAGCCCATGTTGCTGGCTTATGCCCAAGTTTTCATCCACAACTACTGCCAAATCCTTCTCTACAGGGCTGCTCATAGTCCATTTATTTCTCATTCTCTATCGATACTGGTGATTGCCCTGACCCAGGTGGAGGATCTTGCACTTGAACTTCATAGCATTTGCACAGTTACTCCTCAAGGCTGTAAAGGTCCCTCTGGAAGGCATCCCTTCCCTCAAACATATCAATGGCAGTACTCAGTTTGGTGTCATCTGAGGGTGCATGAAGATATCAAACAATATTGGTCCCAATATGGACCCATAAGGGATCCTTGCTCTCTCTTTCTCCACCACTTGCAACTTCAGCTTTGACCTCAGCTTCACTCTCTTTCAAGTCCCCTCTTCCTTCAGAAATGCCTGTTTTCTTCTGCAGAGTGGATATGGACTACAAAAGGATTCCTTTGTCTCTGCTACAAACCCTGCTCGTTGCATTTTACCCTTGTGTTCTGACCCTTTCATTTCCTTTGTGTAATGTGGACATCTCTTCCCACTTTTGTGAAGCCTCATGTTTCTCTGGTGCTATGAACAGCCAGTCCAGCCCCCATCGAGAGCATCCACAGGGCAGAAAGGACAAGGCTAAGCTCATGTCAACCTACTCAGGTTGTATCAAGGATGTAGCCTGAGGTAGCATGAAGGTTGCCTGGAGCTGCTCAGGACCCTAGTTAAATGCCCAAGTTATTTACCTGAACTGATCTTTTTGTCATAAGCTGCAAGAAAAATTCCTAAAGTAATTTTGAACTTGCTGTGTCAAATGTAATGATACCTTATGACAGCAGCAAAGATGCCCTTGAGACCTTTCTTCTCTTTGCCCCTCAACTTTAAAAAGCCATATCACTACATGTTGGCAAAGAAAGAAATTCAAAACACTTCTGAAATGTACTACAGTATTATACTTAGTGTAGTGTATTCTGCAGTAAGAGATCATTTTGACTTCACCCATTTTCAACTTAAGAGCTTGGGTGTGCCATTCTATTTGGACTATTAACTACTCAAAGTCAGCCTAGCTACCTGTGAATAGAGGAAAAAACCCACAACATGAGTGTTGACATCTATGTGAGTTTTAATGAAAAATTATAACAGATCAAGATAGTGATTCTTGCAGTAAGACTACAAACCTCTGGAAGGTCATGAACTAAGCAAACAGGGTCTCTTTTTATGACTTAATAGATGAGTTCCAATTTATGTATAAAATTAGGTTTGACACAATTGTCCCTGCGTTATATACTGGCTTTCTGGGTCTATAGTTTTGTTTCCTCATTCAGCTAAAATATCTTTGTTTTCCAAGTGTGAAAATGAGCAGCTTAAAAAATACAATGTTAACGTACCCACATGTTCCTCTAGCTTTAAAAATGAGCCATTACCTTTTGTTGGAAATGCTGAAAACTACACAATACCACATGAAAATTGACTGAAAATATAGTTGGTATACAGCCAGTGTTAAGAACTGTTAAGGTTATTTTTTTTATCACTATCATGTGTAGCTCTCTTTCCCAAAGTGCCTATGCATTTCTCCCTGCTCAATGCATAAGGTAAAATCAAGAAGGACTGAATAGGTTTTTTAGAAAACTGCATATGCAGAGAACAAATAGATTATCATTAAAGAAAGAAGGATTCCTTGTTCCTCCTGTGGCAGCAGGGAAGTTCCACAAAGGCCCTGGAAGAACGGCTGTCCCAAGTAGGAAGCCATACATTAGGTGAGAGGTGGGTGGAGATGGGATAGTTTCCTGGGGACTGTCATCACCACTGTGGAGGTGCCTGGGAAGTGTCCAGTGTGTGATGCTGGGGCCAAGTCCTATTGAGGAAGATTCTTGAGGTACATTATTATTATTATTATTATTCTAACCTTATCAGGAAAAAAAAATAGACTTTGTACTTCGCTTAGTTTTTTTCATTATTCCTATTTAATTTCTCCCTCACCCAGCACCCCTCAATACACGATAAATCTGGAAAGGTCACAGGATTGATGACTTTCAAGAAGTGTGTATATTCTTTTCAGTATCACTTCTCCAAATCCTTGGGGAAAATGACAGTCACCTTCTATTTTTAAAAGTGCAATACACAAAGACAGAGACTAAATCACTAATTATGGGCTTATTACTCACTTCCAATACATCCTTTCTCTCACACTCTCCCTCATTACTTTTGCTCAGAGGCACTTTCTGACACCAGAACTAGCACATTGGTGATCTCATGGTTTGGGTGGACTTCTTCCCCAGTTGTAATATGCAAAACAGTACTAGGTGTGCTATCCAGAGTTTCCGTAGTCCAGGGAGACTCAGGGGCACTACCTGAGTGACTAAAAATGTGAAAGTAATTAGTGAAAAGCTCACGATCTGCAGTGGAGCCACAGCAGAGATTGTGACTTGTAATTTGATCAGTGGTTTCCAATGATTAGTTCTGTAGGTCTATGAGTGATAAAGGTTTAATTTGATGTTGACTGTCAGTAGCAGTTCAGCAAATTTCCATTTGCTCTGAGTGCTAACTTCAAATTACGTGAAATAATGAGTGCAGATTCACTCAATCTCAGTTATCTCATCCACAGTTACACTTTCTCAAGCAGTCATTATTTATATCTTGACTTGCATATCAATAAAAAATGAACTGCTGGTATGTAAGATAAGAGTAACCTCTGAAGCTGCCACACTATTAAGTTATCCAGCTAATAATCCCTGGTTCTCAGTGCAGTTTATCCTCATGTACCGTTAAAACCTCCAGAGGGCTCTTCTGTGTTGGGGTTGCTGTTCTGTGGAACACATGAAAACAGGATGTTCCCAGTAATGACCTCCTCAGCAGCAAGCCCATGGCAACAGGGAAACTCCATATTTCTTGGATGAATGCTTATTACCTGCTTGCATGTAACACATGAAAGAGCAGGTTTCTGTCAGCACCACCCCAGTGAAACAAATGTACTTGAAACTGTCATTAAAAACCTGTTTGGGGTGGCTTCATGGATGGCAGTTTCAACAGTGGAAACTTGACAGTGAGGTCAAAAGACACTGAGAGAGGTAAGAGAAGATGAAACAAAATCTATATAACTACATTATCTATATCATTATAAAGGACTGATGCACTGAAAGTGTAACCATACTGATCAACTGTGCCCACAGTGCCAGCCCAACCAGCATGGTACTTGACTCTGTACTGCATTTCTGGGGCCTGACCTTGGGGGAAAGCTGCCCCAGGCACACACAGCCACATTGTCAAGAGTCAAAAGAGCCTTCCATAGAGACATCAGGGAAAATGGGGTCTCCTTCTCTACTGTCTCCTCCAGCTTCACCCCACCATCATTTGGTCTCATGCAGTTTAGTGATTAACAGTTTGTTAATGAAGCTTGATACCTGCCTGGCATGTTATCAGCCCAGTAACAGTCCATTGTCAACAATGCATCTCTGTCCTCCTGGAGGACAGCAGAGGAAGAAGGACATCTCACACCATCTCACCTGAGGGAGTTCCTGCAGCTGGACAGAAATTCACCATTTTCCTCAGTGGTTTATCACCACACTTCAGTCCCATAGGCAATGACAAAAGACAAAGCTTTTTCTCTGGAGTTCCAGGACCATGAAAGTGACTGCTTGAGAGTTAATTTAGTGATGTGTTCCTCAGGATGAGTTTTAAGGCTGACTCAGAGGCTGACAGTTCCACAATACTCCTCACAGATTTATGATAGCCAGAAGATAACACTACAGCTGCAGTCAACCAAAACCATTTTGCAGTCTTCAGGGCACGTCCCAGAGCAAAAAAGTTAGCTTATGCATAGAGAGCTAAAAATTATGCCATATGTTTTCTCTGTATTTATAAGATGCAGGAGTAAATAGCCCATCTCACATACGCAAAAAGAGAACTGGGGAAAATGCAGGCCAGATAATTTCTGTGTTGGGAGGCATCAACCTCCTGTGACAATTCTCAACTAAGTATGAAGACCAGGAAATCTGAGGACTGGGAAGATTAACAACTTCTTTTTCTGAGGTGTTAAATTAAAAAAAAAAAAGAACAACTGTAGAGCAGCTGAGGTGTCAAGAACACCACTGATGCATTGGATGAGGATGTTACTATTGTTCCTGTGCTGAAAGAAGGGGAAACAGATGAAGGGATGTGTTTCCACCCTTTTGAGCAAAGTACATTCCTCAATGTCAGTTAAAACAAATCATTTTTACTGCTAATACACAGTGGCACAGCAGAGGAGAGCTGCAGGTTAATGCTGGACATAAGCTATCATTTTGGTTTTATTAGTGAAAAGTATTTATCCCAAATCTGACCAAGCTCCTCCCTTAAGGAAGGATTGCCACATCTCCATGTGTAAATACAATGCCAAAATATAAAAGTGATCAGTGTTACAGCCTGCTCCAGTGACCATAGCACAATCAGATGATCTCATGGAAGTGAAGGTCCTCAGTCAAAGTGCTCAGAGAATAAAGAAGCAAGACAGATGCTGTTGTTGAGAAGTTTCCAAAAGAATTGTAAAAAGTAAGGGCAAGGAGAAAAAGTCAGTGGTTTGTTTCTGCATTAGTAATTCAAATTGAATGCTTTATCTGTTTCAACATCAGCTCAGACTAGATTTTGGAAATGAATTCCTGGTCTTGTTATAGTAATCGTGCTTTTTAGGACTGCCAGTAGTACTTTTTATTTTTGACTTCAGGAAGGTTTCACAATTTGCTTGAGATCTTTCTTTCAAACTCCAGGAGTAGATTCTTTCATTGTTTAAGAACTTAAGGTTTGATAAAGCAGGCCAAGAATGATCTCTGATTGTGGCAAAACTGGAATATATATGACTATTAAGTTTGACTTTTCCCTTGTCTCAGCTCCATAATAATATCATGCTGATGTTGATAAATATTAGGGGTAAGCTCCAGCATACACTGAGCAAGAAAAGAAAAAGGTTGTTTCTTTGCTTTGTAATAATGTGATGGACATAACGAAGAAAGAAGACTGAGAACAACATGTACTGTAATTAAAAAACAAGATAAGGTGGTTTCATAAACTATGCGTATTTTTCAGATTTCTTACTGCAAAACACTTTTAAAACTACCAGATCTGACATTACCAAACTTCACAGTCAAAATTGTCAACATGGAAACATTAGAAAGTTCATTATGAGTACTGAAAATGCCGTTTATAGGAATGAGAGACCTGAACTGGATCTAGGCATTTTAGAATTTGCCTTGGTCGTCACGAGACAAAGTTCATTATCTCTTTTGGCATGTAGCTGAACTGGGAATTTAACAGTAAGGATGTAAAAGTCCACAGAAACAGTAAGTGCAATGATCATTTGTTTTCAATGGTGGTCTATCATGAAAATGGTATTTACAAATAGTGTCCTCCTTTATTTTGTTTTCAAGGTCATGAAATCCCATTCTCTTCTTTTCCATCTTTATTCTCACTCCTTGACCCCACCAAATGTTTGAGTATTCTTCTTGCAAATACCTTTGGCAGATAACACTGAAGCATACAAATTAATACCCATTGTATTCAGAAGAACACAAGCAATTTCAGGAAACAAGCATTTTTCTCTTCTTTCTATCTAGTAATATGTTGTTATTTGCAAACACTTCCACCACAAGACTCCAGTAGTATTGTTTGGACAAGCTTTGAGTGTCCTTCTTGTAAAGACACATCTGTAGGACTGGAAGTCGCAATGATCAAGAATGCCTCATAGATCCTGAAGGATACACAGGGTAAAAATAAAGTATGTCTTACCTGCTTATTCAGAAGTATGTAGATAATGGGATTGCAAACAGTGCTGCTTTTTGCTAGGATGGAAGGTATGGTGCTTGTAACTGGAGTCACAACACCTGGCTTACCAAACGTTGTGAGCAGTGCTATAACCCCATAGGGAATCCAGCACAAGAGGTAACAGACAACTGTAGTGATCACCATGAACAGGACGTGGTATTCTCTTTTGCGGGCAGTGCTCTTGTGGATTTTTCCAACCTAAGGAAAGTAAAAGAAAAGAAAAAAAAAATTAAGAAATTGAGCTGTTGGATTTACCACATTAACAACCTGGGACTATTGGGGTCTTGGATCAACAATGGCAATCAACACTGTAGTTTCAGAAGCAAAACAAACACAAACCTGAAAGTGATTGAATGCATTGGGAAGACTCTCATCATGTCCATTAAGCATTAGGGGGAGACCTGCAGAGACCACGCTGCATGCCAGTATAAACCAGAGTCCCAGTGGAGGTTGAAGCAAATGCAGAAAGGTGGCAAAGTTAGCATCTAGTCCTTAATAGCTGTTAGGTCATCTCCAGTTGCTTTTCAGGTATGACATTTTGTGCAACTCCACAATGTTTTCACTTAAATTATTCCAGTACACAAGACTTCCTTGAGATGGAAAAGCATTATGAAGCACAATGGAACCATCCTGTTAAGGGTGTGGAAGCAGCAGAGTAACACTAGGACTGTGCTTACTATCTCTGTCCTTGAATCTTTTCAAGACCAAATAAAACCTCAGTTGGCCTGGTGTAGTGTTTGAAAGGCTGCATTTGGAGTGGGACACTAGAGAAGCCTTGCTGGATCATTTGAAGAAGTTTTGAGTGGTAGGATTTATTCTTTCCGGACTTTCTTCAGGGTACTTAACAATTTTGATAGAAAGGCTTCAATCCTGCTATTGATCAAAAACAGGTTTTTGTGGTCTTAAAAGAGTGTGCTGAATGCTGACATAGTTCAGCTATTGTTTTTGGGTTTTTTGGGAAATGGAGTAGAACTGGGTAAACAGGAAGTGCAGATATAAATGAGCAGTTACAAAGCAACAGTACTAGAGCCCATCTTGTTGCCATGAATTTATCAGTAGCTACAATCTGTGGCCAAACCGAGCTCTGCTGTCAAAATAGTTTTTTTGTCAAAATGTACTCTCCTTTAACCTGTTCTGGACTGAAGCATCATGTTCTTTTGGAGTCTAGATCTCTAAGATAAAGGTCAAACATTAAAATAACAACCAACTTTTATTCTAAGATCTGGTGTGAACATGATTTTCTGCAGGCAACTACAAGACACTCTTCCAGCATTATTTAAAAGCAAGCTTCTTATGCAGTAGCTCTGTGAAACAGACATTGATTTTGATCCAAAGGTCATGGAAGTCAGGATAAGATTGGGTGGGGAATAGGTAAGGTTTGGGTACTTATCCTGATTTTATAGGGATTATTAAAGCTCTTAGGAAACATCCAGGAATATTAACTCCAGAATAGCAAGGCTGGTCTCCCTAAGCATCTTTGCAGACAACAAAGAAAAACAAACTCTGAAAGGAGGTTAACCTTGGAGACAGTCTCTCTCTGCTTATTCTAGATGAAGACTCAGCACACTGATCTCTTGAGGTTATGGTTGATTCCTCAACTTTCCCCCAGTGTGTGTTTGGCAAACCCAGATATACCAGCAGAATTTCAGGAACTATTTGAATGTTTAAACCATATTGATTGAGTCTTGTACTCAGCCAAGTGTAATTTATGTCCACATTAAGATCGCTTTACCTCTGGAATGCTGTACTTGAGAGCAAACTGCACCCAAGAGAACTAAGCCCATGTAAAACTACAAAAATAAATAAGAAAACAAGACATCTCCCTGTAATGGAATGCATCCAACCTTTACCTAACCAGGAAAAACACAGAAACCCAAGTTTAAAATTAATAGGTTTAAGCTGATGAAGAAGAACACTGCTGTGCACAACTCTGTGAACAAATAGAGCACATCTAAAGGTGAAAGCCACCAACCACCCCAGTCAAATGTCATCTGTTGCCTGACACTTAACATGCACATGCTAATGCACTGGAAATAGTCAGGGCTTTACCAACCTATTTGCAGTGTAGGTGTTTTTGCATACCATATGTGTTATGTATGAGACTGTGAGTTAAAAACTTATGTTGTTGTTGTTGTTGGCTAGACTTTGTGAACTAAGATCTTGGGATAAGCCTGCACAATGGATTTTTTAGGTGAGGCACAGTGTGCGTGGAACTGGCCCCACCCCCTTTACTCCTGAGGTTCATCTTGCCATGGCCGAGCAGCTCGGACGGTGACAGTGAGTTCCTCAGGATTCTAACTGGCGTCCTCAGAGGAGGAGCCGGCTCCACAGGCGGCGACTTACACCACTCAGCCAACGCCTGCCACCCATTTCAGATTAACATTAAAGAAAAAAAACCAGCAAACAGAAAAGCAGAAAAGCAATAATGTCAGGTTGTTGAGCAGTCCTGGGAGCCCACACGGGTCAGAGCACCAGGGGAAGACCTCGCCTTTTCCTCTCTGCCACCGAATGACACAAACATGGCACTGCAGCCACGCCTGCAACACGAGCTGGGGCAGGTAAAAACTTATGTAGTGACTATGTAAAGCACATATGTAGGCAAAATAATATGGTGATACAGTTTCTTTTAATTAATTATGACTCTAGGCTTTTAAAATGATTGGTTCTATCTGGAGTTTCAGTGGAAATGTTCCTGTTAAAAGTAAATAAAGCAAACACAGACTTAGTCTGCCCAAAAATAAGAAGTGTTTTTTCCTGTCTAGCTTTTTAATGATTTTCTGCAAAAAGGCAATTACAAAATAAAATACATCCTTTCTGAAAAGACTTGGGACTATTTTTTATTTCTTTCTTTTATTTTTAAGAATGGAACCTGTTTACTTAATAATTACTTTAACTTGAAAAAAAGATTAGTCATAGATAATGGTGCAATCTTCTATTTCTTATTTGAACTAAGTTTTTCATGACTAATGGGAAATTTCTCTGGCTGAAGAATCCAGGATCCTTTGTGAACTGCAGCTGTGCTACAAGTTATATATTAATCAGGGAATCCTAAGCCCCAGTTAGCCATGGTGTCCACAGCTAAAGATATTCAATAACACAAAAGCATTCAGACAACCCACTTTTGTTGTGTGTCTAGGTAATATCTCTGTCTTGAGGAGCTGCCAAGAGTTTACCCTCTACACAGATAAAATCTAGATGATAAATAAAGGAAGGAAAGATGTTTAAAAGTGGAGTAACTACAGGTGTGATTTTGGGACATATCCTTCTGTTTTCACATCTTTTGCTTGTTTCCTTGGAAAGGGAAGTTTTGAAATCATGTACTATATTTATCCACACACTTCTGGTTTCATTGCCCTTGCAGCCTACTTTTAGAAGGTGTTATCTTTAAAAATTGTCTGTTTGTAGGTGCTGGAAGGCCTCCAGCAAAATATAGCTCAATTTCATGCAATCTACAGAAAGATAACACTTCTGCAGGTGAAAAGGCAGCAGACATTTTAACATTAAAATTATTAAAATGATTGTAATTCTTATTTTAAAACTGCTGGACAATTTAGCATAATTGCTACACTGTATTTTCAGTAGTCAAATGGAAATGCCTCCTAGTATATCCAGCTGATAGAAGAGCATCAGATAGTGATGAGAATAAGTAGATGCAAATAATGTTCTAGAATAGCTGAGTTTGTAAAGCTCAATCTAAATGTGAAAACATAAGAGAGATATATATAATTTTAAAATACATAGAAGATCTAAACCACAGTTTAAAATGGCACAAGAAATACTGGTCCACTGGGATCAGATTGCACTTATGTAGGATGGCTGAAAAACACAAGTCTTTGCTGTAAACTCAGCTGTTCTCTGGGACAAAGATCTTCTCCTGCCAAATTTGATAGTATAAATGTAAGGAAAGACCTATATTTAAAGACAAGAAGAAGGTTAGAGGATTCGTTGTTGAGGGGGTTTTAACGGAAAAACTTTTCCCCTACTTTTATCCTGGGAAGTAGCAGAAGTATTTCGATTTTTCAGAAGTCAGCTGGAGGCAGTGACAGGCAAGCTTGTCTAATCTCAGGCACTGAGCATAACAGTGGTACAATTAACTCTAGTCTGGGTTTGCCTTGTAGCCACTCTGCATCTCATGGACATACTCAACACTCCTTTTTCCAATCAATCTGACACACAAAACACTACTACTTGAACGCCTATGGCAGCATGCTGAGTACATCCATAAGATGTAACAGTGCACGGAGTGTGGGGGAAGCCACGTCTGTATCCAGTGAGGGGGCTGGTAGTGGTATAGGTGTCCTCAGAAGGAGCCCAAGCAACACACTGCTTGATATCAAAAGCTGCATCCTCTGTCTTCACAGTTGACAAGATGTGGCAGATATATCACTCACCAAGTGATGGGCTGCAGTTGGAAAAGAGAAACGTGGGAGGTCTGAGCAGAGCATATAAAATTTCAATAACATGGTCAAAGTCTAGAAAGATCATAAACCAATGACAAGGGGAGATTGCAATATGGATGTGGAGGGGTTTAGTAAAAAGGGATGCAAACAGTGTTTGCTGTAACTGTGAAGATTGTTAGGTTGGAGGTTTGAGAAAAGGACTCCAAATATCTGCTGTGACAGGTACTCTGCAAGGAGCTTCAGAGAACAGCCTCAGACTGGATGCAAGCAAATGTACCTGTCACAATTAGGACCTGGGAAAAGCCATTACCTAGAGGAAGCTTGACTTCTCTGAAGAGAACAGGTTTGTCCTTTTCTTAAAGAGAAAAGGGAATAGGTCTGTCCTTTTCCTTGGAGAGGGCTAGTTCAAACACATGAACACTATTGTACAATGGTATGGGAAATAATAGTAGGACAATGGGCCATATGAAATTATTTTAAGGAAACCTGTTCTGGTTACTCAATAGAGGCACGTTGAGTGTCAGTCCAGAACTCGTCACTGTCCAGTCAACTGGTTCAGTCAGCCTGTTCCTAGAGGGAGCAGCCAGATGGCAACCACAGCTGAACCCACAGGCTTTTTCAGGCTGAACACCGAAGCTTTCCAGCCCAGACAAAATAAGACTTGCCTCTGGGGCAGGATTTAGTGCTCTAAATACTTTTCTTAGCCACCACACAGCTTCATATGGGAGAAGAGGCCTGGGCAGTGCCCTGTCCAAGGTGGGACAGCCTTCACCTTCTGGTGGTCCAGAGCCAAAAGTTTGACCTACTGCAGCCTCTACTCAACTGCCTCTGGATTTAGCTGGTCATGAATTCTGGGACCAAGGGAATACTGGTGGCACTTCCTCTGCTCAGAAGGCGTCACAGGTGCCAGGAAGGACCTGAGGGATGTTTGTACACAGAGGCTGAGAAGCAACTGTGAGGCCCATAGTGCCAGAGGCACATATCTCGGTCACCCCTTTAAGACACTAATATGAACAACTGTGCATATTTGCAAACCTCAACAGGCAAGTTGGTATTTTAATATATGTAAGGCAAGGGAGTTTGGCTAACATTGGCAGTTAAGGGGAAACTTCAGTGATGAAGATCTAACCTGATTGTTTTAATTGAATTCCTCTGTGTTTTCTATTTTGCATTTACCCTAATTTCTCCTTAATGTAGCCATGTGTTTTTTCTTGTAAAGCATTTCCTTCATATTTTGACTGCACTCATTTTCAGCTGTGAACATCTTGAAAGGTTATGAAGAATATATGGAGTCCCATCCAACTAACCACTAAACTATCCAGCATCCAGAGCCACTTCAAATAGGGGACATATATATCATAGCATCTTAGAAATCAGGGGGCCTGTTTGTACATTTTGTCTTTCAAGTAGGTTTCTCTTTCTCCAACTATTTATTAAGATGGAAAATAATATAATGTTATTATATTCTGTGCATATGAATAGTGGATGCTGTAAAAATCCTTTATGTAATCACTCTAAACTAGCAATATGGAAATAGGGCACAAAGTGCTTTTTCATTACAGCTGATACATTATTCCTGGATCTGTCTTTGTACATTTTACACTCAAATAATCATGTTTACTTCACAGTTTCAGAACTGCACAGTAAGAAGGCTATTCATGAGCAGCAGTGTTTCTCAACAGCATCATTCAATATCACCTACAAATGTTTGTTTTGACATGATTGATTATTCAACAGCACTACCAAAACCAGAGACAAATGAAACATCATCTGAAGGAAGTCTGCCAATCTTTGAACATTCAGTCTGCTACAGCTTCTTGAAATGAACAGAAGGAATCTAGACTTTTTATGCAAAAGCTGCAGTAGAGGGAAAAGACTGGGTTAAGATCAGTCTTCTTCCTTCACGAACCAGTCAAGAGAGACAGTGTTCTCTGTTGTCTGTCTAACAAAAGAAATTCAGAAATGGTCTTCATTTATTGGTATGAATAACCCTCTACTAAACCTTACAATGAAACTAAGAAGCAACCAAATTGTCAGTCATGATGAGCTTTCTCCTCTCACATTCCTACAGATTCTGTCCCCAAGGAAAAACAAAGAAAAAAAGGGAACTAAAAAACCCTCCAAAACATAAAAAGCTCTAAAAAGCTGTAGGATATAGACATGGCAAATAATCCACTTTTCTGTGAGCTACCCCAGAACTGGTACTTTGTGGATTAATAATAAGAAGGATGAAATACTTTGTTGTTTAAAATAGACAATCACGGCAAAAGAGGTCTCACTGACTTAAAAGTAAATGCCTCCTTTATCAGTATTTAGGTGGCTAAGTTCAAAATGAGTGAACACTGAAGAGATTATATAGTCTCTGTGGAAACAAAGACTGAAGAGAAATATTTTTTTCAGGTCATCTTAGTATCCAACAGGCCTTGACTCTACAAAGCATTTACACTTATATGTTCAGTGAGTGAACTGAGATTTAAGCACACACGTGAGCATTTTGTTCAGTTGGGGCCACATGAATTAATAGCAACAAATACAGCAGGCCAAAGCCATAAAACCACACAAGGAGCCATATAGCTAATTATTTTAATGTCACAGTGAAGTTTAGGATTTGAAGTTCATAGGAAGGATATTTTATGAGATGAAGATTGACTGTATTGGAAATTTTTGTTATTGAGATAGGAAGTAACTGTCTTAATGCCTCAAGGTGAAGTGATGCTTTAAATGCAAAATTCATGGCTTTGTACACTGCCCTTGAAGCATAACTGCTATTGTTGCTAAACTCAGTGAAGTTCTATTGTGGACTTAGGGAACACTATAATCCTCTTAGATGCTGGATTTTTTTTCACTGTACTAGCTAAAGGGCTTTTAGCAGCAATTTGTCTAACACAGTGAATATATTCCCATACACTAAACAAGGAATTTATGGTGTCACTTTCATCATTAAGCATTCATGTTTTATCCTGACCTTCTTTATTCATTGTGTATTTTCTAGCAGCCGTGTTCATGGGAAGATTAAAGATGTATATGCTCAGCTATCATTTGGCTTGCATTAATAGTTTGGTTTTATAATTAGAAGTACATTAGATACTCCTCTCTTCCCCAACTGGGGACTTCTTTCCTTATATCTATAGACCTGTCCGGCAAGGACAATGGCTACAAAAAGATGAATGAGTCAGCCTGTACACTGGGGCCAGCACTGGGCCAGCACAGACATGAGAGGTTTGGAGCTGCCTTGCATCTCAGCACCCTGGGGTACAGGCAGAGTGTGCCTATCCCTCTAGCAACTGGGACAGACAGACACGTAGCTGCCCATGGCAGCCGGAGCTGCTCCTTCTGGTATAGAAAATACAGAGACAGAAAAGAAGTGTTTCTGAGGTGAAATAGCATCACTTTAACACTGAAGAGCTCATTTAGTCAGAAATAAAGTATATTATGGCATTCTTATCTCCAAATAAAGTATATTATGGCATTCTTATCTCCAAATTGCAGAGATATGGATTTAATGGGTGAACTATTTAGTGGATAAGCAACCGGCTGGGTGGATGCAGCCAGGGAGTTGTGGTCAATGACTCTACGTCTAGGTGGAGATTGGTGATGAGTGGCGTCCCTCAGGGCTCTGTCCTGGGGCTGGTGCTCTTCAGTGTCTTCAACCATGACACTGACAATGAGATCAAGTGCACACTCAGCAATTTTTCAGGTGATGTGAAGCTGAGCAGTGCAGTTGAGAAAATGGAAGGATGGGATACCATGCTGAGGGACCCAGACAACTTGAAAAGTGGGCTCACATGAACCTGTGTGAAATTAGAAGACAGTAGGAATAGAATAGACTAGACTAGACTAGACTAGACTAGACTAGACTAGACTAGACTAGACTAGACTAGACTAGACTAGACTAGACTAGACTAGACTAGACTAGACTAGACTAGACTAGACTAGACTAGACTAGACTAGACTAGACTAGACTAGACTAGACTAGACTAGACTAGACTAGACTAGACTAGACTAGACTAGACTAGACTAGACTAGACTAGACTAGACTAGACTAGACTAGACTAGACTAGACTAGACTAGACTAGACTAGACTAGACTAGACTAGACTAGACTAGACTAGACTAGACTAGACTAGACTAGACTAGACTAGACTAGACTAGACTAGACTAGACTAGACTAGACTAGACTAGACTAGACTAGACTAGACTAGACTAGACTAGACTAGACTAGACTAGACTAGACTAGACTAGACTAGACTAGACTAGACTAGACTAGACTAGACTAGACTAGACTAGACTAGACTAGACTAGACTAGACTAGACTAGACTAGACTAGACTAGACTAGACTAGACTAGACTAGACTAGACTAGACTAGACTAGACTAGACTAGACTAGACTAGACTAGACTAGACTAGACTAGACTAGACTAGACTAGACTAGACTAGACTAGACTAGACTAGACTAGACTAGACTAGACTAGAATAGAATAGAATAGAATAGAATAGAATAGAATAGAATAGAATAGAATAGAATGAACCAGCTCCGTGGCATTTCAGTACCTTAGAGGGACTTATAACAAGGAGGGAGAGGGACTATATGGGCAGATAGTGACAGGAAAAGGTTGCAGTGATTTTAAAATGGAGGAGGGCAGTTTGAGATTGGGCATTGGGAAGAAATTCTTTACTCAGAGGGTGGTAAAGCACTGAAAAAGGCTTCTCGGAGAAGTTGTGGATGCCCCATCCCTGGAAAGGTTCAAGGAAAGGTTGAATGCAGCTCTGAACAACCTAGTCTAATGAAAAGTGTTCTGGGCCACACCAGAGTGGTTGAAACTAGATGATCTTTAAGATCCCTTCCAAGCCAAATCATTCTGTGATTTTATGATATGCACTTCTCAGAAATGTAATTTGTATGTATGTCCTTCAGTAACTGTGGGACCACACAGAGCTGTTATCTCTGATATTGGCAGTGACACTTCTATGGCACTTACCTGTCTAAAGCAAATCAAAGATATGTAGAGAATTAGATATGTGAAAATTGAGAACTGAAAGGCCAGTGCAGTGTGTTTTCTCCCTGGAAGATATAGTTAGTTGAAAAAGCCTGGATATGCAAGAAGCATCAAATGCTATGTCCGAAGTTATTTAAACTCTAATTTTCTACCAAAAAAGATGATCAAAAGAAACTGTCTACTACAAAATATTAAGGTTGTTGAAGTTTTGTATGTCTATTATGACTTCCCCTATTTTACAAATTCCCTGGAATTTGTTGGGAGACTGTAATACATAGAAAACCATTCCTTTGCAAACATTAGTTCTAATTTTCCCAAACTGATAGCAATCACAGACTTTATTACTTGCTTGTATCTGGTTGCTTGTCTAAGTCCAATTCTAGTGAGAATGTTATAACTTGCCTTGACTTACACCAAATTACATCCCTTCAGTGGGCTCAGAAAGAACATGTCAGCCTGAATTAGCCTGAAAAAAGATTATATCCTATGGATGATAATGAAACTTCAACACTTTAAAGCCAAGACTCACTACTCTGCTTCCAGAATGTGCTACAAAGAGGATGAGTCCTCCTGGACCGTGGCAGACACCTATTTTGGTTTAAAAAATTCTCAAGTCAAAGCTGACTTGTTCTGGAGGTTGCAAAGGATGCAATGGCACCTACAAAAGGGTTAAGTTCAGAGCCTGGAAGACCTGAGTGATGATGGACGCTCTTGGATAGTAAAAACCAGTTGTTTTTTCAGGTCCTTTCATTCAAAGTAGCTGAAAATCAGTCCCAGTCCCAAGTGTTGCAGTTACCTGCATATAAGTATATGTGCACCTTTTTTTTTCAGGGAAGGAGGTTTTTGTATATATTCTGCTGGTCAAAAGCCAAATTCCTTTCTGACCTGGTGCTAAGCATCCAAGCTGCCACCGTCAGGCACCTGGTAGCAAGAACTACACAGCCTGAGCAGACCCACTGTCTACCTTCTGACTGCAAAAGCCTGGAAGACTAATTTGGCCTAATCTTGTGGTGGCTAAAGTTATACCAACTGAATCTCATCCAGAAAAGAGCAGGAAGGCAGGAAGGATGGATAGCTACTCCCATTACCATTGCATAGTACCCACTTAAATGTGGGATTTTACACTAGTGTATGTTTCGAAAGTGATGACATTGCCAAAACAAGTAATACAGAGGATAAAACTATGTGGGTTTCATGGGGACAGAAAGAAAATGTCAGCAGAAGGCTGACACTGGGAAAGCTCTGGGGAACTAACTAAGCTTATTGGTATCCAGAGTTATCCACTCTGTGGTTAGAAGACTTTCATGGTAGGACAAATGAATGAGAGTGCAGGTTGATTTTATTGTAATGGTGTGGAGTAGATACGTCAAAAACCACTAGGTTTTGTTGCACGGTTGAATGAATCATCAACTAGGGAAAGACCAAGGAATTCCACTTGGAGGGAGGAAAAACTGAAGATCTGAAGGAGACTCTCCAGAACCAGAATAAAAATGTTGCTAGTTTTGTAAAGATAACATGTAAGAATCATTATTACATGTGTTCCTGCTCTGCAACACAACTTGTTATTATAAAGGTGGAAGGTGCTGACATCATTTTCAGAAAATCAAGCCAGTAATTTAGTTTAATACTTTTATTTTTGAAATGTTTGTCAACAAATTTTATTTTTAGGTGACAATTTAATAACCAACTTCTGGTTTGGGTTAAGTGTGTTTTTTTTGTTGTTTTAATAACTTTTGCAATGGCTTTAACTGACTGAATAGCCTAGCTGAAGTTAAGAGAAAGAAAAAAGAAAAAAGAACAAACCAAACCAAACCAAACCAACAAAAACCCAAAACAAAAACAAAACAAACAAACAAACAAAACCAAAACAAACCCCCAAACATTTAAAGTTTACTTCAGTATTTTTCATTGAAGAATTTCTGAAGAAAAAAGGGAAAATATCAGATATTAATTCCTTCTTGGTTTCTGTGTACTTGCTTCCACAGACAGCTAAATGCAGAATGTATATCTGCAACATCACTAATATGGTTGAACTCTTAAAAAAAGAGATGAACTGACAGGTGCCAAATTTCTTTCCAGGTTACCTGATGCTAAATAATAATGTGCTATCAGCTATATAGAAAATGGAATGCACATTGACCTGCATGTATGGGAAAAATATTTTCAACCAAAGATGACAAAATTCATTTCAATAGATAGATAGATAGATAAACAGATAGATAGATTACATATAATATATATAATTATACAGCTAAAGGAGGAAATAACAGCCTGTGTACTGTAATTGGTCCGGACAATATAACAATCAAAGTAAATATCAGATGAGACTGGAAAAATTATTCAGCTGGAATAAGAACACATTAAAACCTTCTCCCTACCCTTCACATGTGTTTGCAGTTTATTTTATGAGCTCTCCCATCTCACTGAAAAAGGCCATGTGTGTATGAATGTGTGTGTGTGTGTGTGTGTGTGTGTGTGTGTGTAGATGCACAAATGTATGCACACTGCATGCTCTATGTATTATATATACACACATACATATGTTCATAATTTCATGACAGGAATCATCCAAGGTTGGAGAAGCAACTTATTATGCAAGGATTACTCATCACCCTCCTTACCTCTTGAATTGAATTAACCATAACCTTTTCTATACTAAATATCAATACTTCTCTGAATCTGGGGCATGAATAAAAATAAATAAATATATAAAAATTTAAAAGAAAACAAGCCAACCAAACAAAAACAAACAAACAAAAACGTGTTAGGATAATGTTTCTTGTGAAATTGGAGCTTGGCTGTTTCTCTAGACCCATTTTTACAAGCATGTAATTTCTCGCTTGCATTTAATGCTACTTTTCACCAGGCTGACACCTGTGGGTGAGAACTTGAGCTTTGATTTCCTTTGGACTAGTAGCTGCTCTCCCTGCAGTGAAATTAGGTGATAAAATCTCTCAGGCATCATCAGCTTTTCAGTACCTAACCACAATTACCCCTTCTCCTGGGAAGAGGTCAAGCTTTCCTACACTTTACTGAGGGATCCCCTCCCACTTCCCCGAAAATTTCTACTGACATAAAGCAAGGCATCATTAAGGACATGTGGGTATGCCTTTGACATGTAGTTATTTATATTTAAATAAGCTTAATAGATGTGCTTGGATCTGCCTGTCAAATCTTGTAGATTGTACAATCAACTTGCTTAAAGGCAGGTAATTTTTATATTTTTATAAAGGCACCAGCATCACTTAGGGAAGAAGTGGCAGTTTTATACATCTGAAAGCCCAGCTGGAGTCATACTGGTATTTCTAGGAGAGAGCTAAGCATTTGTAATGCTGATGTGCTCTGTTAACTTCACCACATTTGAATATATCCTTGTAATTTCTCTGCAGGAAGAACTGATACAGAGAGTGCTGATGAACAGTTGTAAAGTATACCTATGCTGAATTATGGTGTTGATAGGGAAGAGAAATAGATTACATATTAAAAGTAAAATGTGCAACTTTGCCAAAATTTGTTAGTAGGCAAGCTCCATTTCAGTTTTATGTGTAACTGTAATCATACATAACCTAAAACAGAGGTTCCTGATAGGCATACTCACTTTGGAAGAAAACAGTGAAAAATACCAGAAGCCCATCAGGTTAATCTGGCTTTGATGGTACTCATTCTTTTGAATCCTGACAGGTCCAAGCCTGTAAATTAGCATTATTATGGCAAAGGAACAAGTTCAATGAGAAAAAGACCAAAGTAACCTCTTAGAAGATGACTGAGATACAAGATAGCTGTCATTGGAACTTTTCTTCTAAGTAATACTGGCTTTCCCTCAATTCTGTTTCTAGTTTGTGGAGGAGGAGTAGCATAGCAGGCACAGTTACTCTGTTGTTACTCTGCTGATGTACAAAAGAGACTACTTCTATAAATTATTTCTGCAGGTAGCACAGCTTTGTGGGCTATCGAGGAACACAGAATAACACAGTACTGATGACAATTGAAACCAACCAAGGCACATTTCAAATTTTGTATCCAAGGAGAAAAATTGCTATCACTCTGTAATGGTTCATTTGAGCTATTTGCCATGTATTCTGACATACTGCCAGGGGACAGACATGAAGGTGCATGATGAATTAAAACTAGATGATGCCTGTTGGTTAGCATATTTTAATATTACAGGTGGTTAAAATCCTGTAAGAGTAAAGTGGCAGTTTAGCAAATGGCAAACTGGCCTTCTGCCAGTGAGCCCAGTGGCTGTGTTAAAGAAGGCATGATTTCATACAATTACAGGTATTGTTCAGGAGCAATCTAAGAGTAATTTAATACAATTGCTAGAAGTACAGTGCCATTAGAAAGGTTCAGTCAACAAACATGATCAAACCTTAATGTATACTTCAATTTACATGAAAACAATTCTTAACAGCAAGCTTCTTGTTAACTAGGACTTACAGGAATGAGAAGGGGATAAAAAGAGAGGAGAGGATGGAAGAGGAGAGAAGAATAGAGGGGGGATGGAGGGGGAAGGGGAAAGGGAAGGGGAAGAGAAGGAAGGACTTGATGTGATGGTCAGCACTTGCTCACTTATGGAGGTGTATATGGAAATTCAGAGCTGATTCCCTGCTTCTGAAACAAGGTCCATATACTCAGGGAACAAAATGGTACTGCACAGGGGCCAGGATGCTTTCCAGCTTGGTTCATATTATAATCTTGGAATCTGGGATATCAGCTTGAGTGTCTGAAATGCAGTATTACAGTTGAAAGATGGTACCATTTGAATGATGGTTTCTAAGGAGGTTTTTCCTCACAGTTTAGTGTCTCCTTGAACATTATTGCCCTATCTGTGACAGCCCTTGTTACCATTTTTTGCACTTTTTCTGTTTTTCTTATATCCTTCTTAAATGATAACCAGAACTCCTTGCAATATTCAAGTATATACGATGTTATAAAAACACTGGGGGTGTTTCTCTCAATCCTCTTCCTACTAATTTCTAACATCTTACTTATTATTTTCTTTCCTGAACCAAGTACTGAATTTTTCATTAAATGACTCAAACCAGCTCTGTGATCTCTTTGAAGAGTGATAGCTGAGAGCCTTTCATCATTATGTGTACATATCACTATACCTCAGATACTGTTATTACTTACTTCTCTCATAGGCCTTGCAAAGTCTATCCTCCTTCTCCAGCAGAACCACAGATGGTGTTGCTCACCCCACTACTTGTTTCTGGCACCACAGAAAAAGCTACAGTTTTTGATGGCCATTGTCCCTTGCTTTCCTAATCAACGGTTCTCGCTTCCCAGTTGATGATCATCGTGGATATTTACTGTAAGTCTGCTAAAGGGAGCTGAATCAAAGCTATCAGGGATGTCACATGCTGAGGATGGAGATTCTGCGTCCGTGCACACAAATGGTCAGATCCTTGTTTCATCTCCCAATCGACTAATTAATACTACTTCCAGTTGTATAGTATGTCCTTTATTTTACAAAGAAGAGGTTGGCACTAGAATAATATACTTTTGCAGCATAATTTTGCTCCAGATATTTTTGGTTGTTGTTTGGCCCAGCCCCCTTCAAGTCAGTATTTGTTCAAGATAGATATTGAAACTTCAGCTCACTTTTGAGCAATGCTTCCATTTCTGAGGTTTGTGACAGAAATATTCTTCACTGTGCAATGAGTAAGTAGGGATGGAGATAGTCAGAGAAAGTATGAAGCCTGTTCAGCATGAATTTATAACTTTAGAGAGAAAAAGACAAAGTAGTTCTATAAACTTCCACCATTCTTCTGGAAAGACTGAAACTAATCGAGCAATACCTGTACCTCCCTAAGGAAAGGTCAAAGTAAAAAGAAGGCAAAGTTAACAAGATGATTCAGCAGGCTAGAGTCATATTTCTTTTCACTTGACATTTAGACTGAATTAACATCCTAAACTTACTCAACAAGCAATGGAGCTCAAAGCAAATCCATTTAATTTTTTATTGAGAAAATTCAAAATGTGCCGAGAACCTACTGAGCCTTGACTATCTTGAAGCATGGAGGCAGGAGCAGTGCAGAAGAGCTTTTTTACTACTGAATAGTGAAAGAAAACATGCAAAAGAAATTAATCCCAGGAGCAGCATGCAATTAATAAAAGGCCAAGTCCAGACTGCCAACAACAGTTACAAATTTTCTTCAGAAAGACCTTAAAGATCGATGCAGAAAGGCCATGCTGGAGCACTGTGAGAGTCAGTTCTTTCAGTCTGACATTTAGACTGAACTAATATCCTGAAGTTGTGAGGAAGTGAGAGAGAGAAAATTATCAGGTAAGGCCTTTAAAGACTCTTAGTGAGCTCTTGCAAGTCATAACAATAGAGAAAATAGGTGAATTCATTGAATGAACTTTCCCAGAGATAAGTCTTTTAAATTCCCAGCTCTATGTTAAAGGCATCAGAGCAGAGCAGGATACTAGTGGTGTTTAACCAGGGGTAGATACAGTCAGGAACTGGTGGCAATACTCGTTCTATTTTCTGTGCAAGGCAATGGCTTGTGTGCAGTGTGCAGTATTTTACAGACATATAACCTTTAAGTGTGTTCAATGGGACTGCTAGTGTTTGCCAAGCAGGGAAAGGTCTATTTTTTATAGGACTCTTTGTTCAATATATTTTTTCTAAGTTTATGCTCAAAATATTTATTTATTTTATCCTTTTATGATTCTGTGCAGGTTTATTCAAACTTCATTTATATTTAATCTTTAATAGGCCAGATATAAGTAGCCAAATCTCAGCTAAATAGAAATTTATTTTTACACCTTTATTTTTACAGTTTCAAGTGGAGTGTTACGATACCAAATAAAATTGATATTACAGCCTTCTGAAACACTACAATGTTGTCCCTTTTCTGTCTCGTGTGTGACTAGAAACCAAAACAATCCCATATTACTGAGATCCCCTTAGTAAACACCTTATATGCTTTTTATTACTTGAGAAGTTGTTTAGTCGACAGATCACTCATTTGAATTCAGATTACCACTGTTAAGTACTGCAGAAGATCTGTAATATACCCTAAGGCAATCCTAGCACATACTCATCTGTGATCAATTTAGCTTAGCAGATGTCAGTTGTACTACTAAAAGTCAAGTAATCACCCACATTGCAAGCCCAGGTGACTCTACCTTAAGCCAGAGATGATTGTTCATTGTTTTAAGATGCATATGGTGTAGACATTTTAAAAGAAGAGCCATGGTGGAAATAACAAATATGTTTAACAATCAGAAAAGTCAGGCCCCTCAATATAATAAATTAAGAGTGAATGTTCATTATTTTAAGTTTTATATCTTGAAATAACAAAGGCAGAATGAATTAAGACCGCAAAGGGGGACAGTGCTTAAACTGCAATGAAAACTGTATCAAATTGAAATGCTGGAGAGTCAATGTATTAAGCATCATCATCTTAAAAATAACTTGAGAAATAGAGTAATATACCTAACATATATTTCTCTGAAGAAAACATTGCCTACTTAAGACCGTATCTTTTTCTTTCCTGTCCTTTACCTGTCCAGAGGGATATTGATTTACTACATAAGGGCTCCTGAGCTTTTTAAGTTGCAGGTCTCTATAATTAAGCAGCTGGAGAGTTCATCTAACAACTCTATTAATAGTGAAGTGAAATTCAAATGTAACACATGCCAAATAAGAAGGAATGTAAAACTCTCTATGTGGTGTGATAGATGGGTATCATTTCACCTGGTAAGGTTTGGACCAGCACTCCTTCAGCAAAGAAGGCTCCTTGCAAAACAAGGGTCAGGTGCAAACTGGAGTGCCTGAACAGTATCTTTTTTCTTCCAGCAGAAGCAGATGTTTTGAAGAGCCATATGTTAACACTTAATTTAAAAAAGCCTCTGAAGCCTCTGCTCTGCATACTTCACAAGGACAGGTCTCACTCTGCTAGAAGCTCTCTGTCAGGGTGCAGTGTTTTCCCCAGACCTGCACAGTTGCAGTTCCTGGCCCCTCAAAAACTGTTGTAATTCTCTGCTGTAGTCAAGGCAGTGGCCTTGACCACACACCACTGCCCTCTTCCCATTCCAACCTAATCTTCCCACCTTATTCCCCTGCCATGCCTTTAAAACAAACAAACAAAAAAAGGATTAATATTCAGTCACCTTATTCCCCAGTGTTTAATCTGAGTTACACTGTGCATTGAGTGGTGTAGGATTATATTCTATCACAGCTAGTAATTAAAGACAATTAAAGGCTAGTAATTATTGACAATCAATTTTCATTGACTCAAATTAATAAAATGCTGCCTGAAATATAATTTAGTGTTTAAAGTATTACTGGCCCTATTTCTGCCATCATTTTTCACTTGTGGCAGTGGCCCTCACTTTACCATCAGGTCCACTGAAATAAGTAGAGCCAGTTTTAAGATACTTCTAAACTGACATATAACCTCGAGTTTTAATCTACTACAGAAAACACAAGCCTATTTTCACTGTGAATCAAAGATGGGTAGTGTGCAAAGCAGCAACAATTTAATAAATTCCATAAAATATCCTGGCTGTTTATTTTAGCAACAATATTTATTTTTTAAAAAAGGCCATATAGACCTATAAATCTCACAAAAAATCTTGTAATAATACAGATTTCGATTGACTGCATAAACATGAGAGAACACATATTTAGAACATCAAAATTACTGTGACTTTTCAACATTCCTTTACCATACTGAGGCTCACTGAGCTGAATATCAGTATTTGCACCTTTACCCTTGTTAAACCCCAAGAGAAAGGAGCTACTAAGTGAATGTAAGAGATGCACATTTATTATCATATCACATAGGCATACTGAGAAAGGTGGTGAAGATGGAGAAAGTGGGAAAACGTAGAAACATAGAAACTCTCTTAGCATTTTTTAAACAAACTGTACTGCAACTAAAGCATTTCATTGACAGAGGCAAATTACTCTTAGATCAGCTAAGATCAAAATTATTTCTTGTATAATATTTTTTGTACTGGGAAACTGATTCACAAAAATGAAAACATCCTGTGGGAACATGAAAATTTGAGACATTTCTGGTGGTACCCCTGTTTCCCGGGGCTTCTCTCTTATTCCTTGACATTAGGACTGATAGAGGCCAAAAACACCAGGCCATTTTGTGTCTAGTTACCTCACATAGGTATTTTATTCAGGACATTTGATCTCACAGGCGTTCTAGGTCACCAGCTCCAAGGATTTGCAGGCCTTTTTGCTCCGTGTCACTTTGGCTAAGCAACTGCTGGACAAGGGCACCAAAACATAAGTGATTTCAGGGTAAGAGGTGATTATTTTGTTTTTAACATCTAAATGTTCCAGCGGAAAATTATGTAATAGTAAAATACCAATGAATTGCTGATCTGTGAAAAATAGTGAGGTTAAGATTTGTCTGTGTGCGTGTGTGTGTCCCTTATTCAAGACAAGAAATCTCTCAAAAAACCCCCAAAAAACTCAAGTTTGAAAAAGACTAGAAAGTCTGTGTCTAAGTTTAGCGGAAAATAAGAAATTTGTTCGATTAGAAACCAAAGAAGGAGACAAACCTCCTTTAGATTCAAAATAAAATTTAATTAAGGTATGATAATAGAAAGAATAACAGTTCTTAACTACAATATATGTATCTATATATATCTATTCAAGAGAAACAAAGCAACCAGAACTATACGACCAATTTGTGGGTAACCCTCCCTGAACCCCTGCAGTCTCTGCTCCCGTTGGGCGCAGCAATATTTACAGACAGCAGGTGGCGATGTTGCTCCTTGGCCGGTGCTGAGCTGCCCCCTGGGGGTGGATGGAGAGGTTTCGGTGTGTCTCTCTGGGATGGGAGGTGTAGAGTTGGTGGGAGATGCCGCGCACAGAGGGAAAAAGCTGGGATCCTTTTTCATGGGCAAAACTCTCTCTTAGTTCTTGGCTGGAGGAGGGGTGATGCACTGAGCTGGGGCTGCCACCAATCCTGCGAGGACTCCTCGTGCCCTGGCCGGCAGCCATCGGCTCTCTCAGGAGGCCTGATGCAAAAGTCCCGGATAGCAAAATCTCTCTCTCTCTGTCTCTCCCTCTCTTAAGCACCGTGAAAATCCAAAATCCAGGGATTGAAAATGGGAGAAAAAGGGAAAGAAACCAAACTCGCAGGGCAGATGTTTCTCCGAGGAAAAACATCTCTCTCTCCTTCCACAGCAGTTCTCCTTCCCCTGCAAACCAAAAATCAAAAAATGTCCCCTTCACTTACCACACCCCACCTCAGTGATTACTGTTGTTAGGTAACACCTTCACTCATCACCTGCCCTTTTGTTATTTAGTAGAGGAGAGAGATAAGGGCCATTAACTCCTCATTCTGTGGTAGAGGAAAGAAAAATTCCATGAGATTCTAAAACTATAACAGTCTGTTTTCTGCCCAGCTCTATTTAAAATAGTACCCACAACTGTCTGAAGCCAAGAAAGAAAGCCTAAAACTTAGACATTCATGTTCACACACAGCACTTTTTCATACAAGCTGCTTTTAATGAAAAAACCCAAAATTTCAATTCTTTTAACATGCACATACACACATACAAATGAAAGCAAATCCTTCTTTGGAAAAGAAAGACATGGAATGGGTGCACATTTTTAAAAGCATGAATAGCTATGTCCACACTGCTACACGAAACCACTCAACAAAATGAGATAAAGCTCTTGTCCCTGATCATCCACCCTGCGTAACTGTCCATGTGCTTGGATCCCCTGTGCAGATTTGCCTCAGTGCTCCCGAAGAAGGTGCCCAAAAGCATCAGTGACAACTCCCAGTAGGTGCCATAGACAAGGCTGCACCAGGTTTGGCTCCATCCTTCCTACATTGTCCTCTAACCTGTGCCACAGGCTTGCACTCACCCACACCTCTGCTGTTTAGATCAAGGTGTAGTATATAAGCTTTCAGCTCTACACTAGAAGAGCTCACAATTCTATTGAGTTGGAAGTCAGCCTTCATCTCATTTTAGACACTTTAATTTTGGCAAATAAAGAAAATATGAACCACCATGTTTGAGTGCCACAGGAACATGTAACGTCGAGAGAACGCTCAAGGCCAAACACTGTGTGTATGGACACAGGCAGATTGTACCATTTGCTTCAAGACCAAGGAAGGTTTTCCTGATCATGTAGAAACATATCAACATTGCATATCCAGTTATCTGCAAGCATGCTCCTGTGTGCAGCCTCCACACAAACACCAAAAAGAGTTTGTTCTGCTTCTACAGTTTGCATGATTTGAAAGAGTGACCTGCCCACTACACATAAATACTAGGTTTCAGTATGGTGCAAGGTGGAAGACAACATAACTTCCAAAATGTTGTACTTACTCTCATTTAATCTGCCATATTCATATTACATCTAGGTTTGCATCCCCTGAAAATAAATGTATGTTTCACCAAGGAAGCATACATGACATTTCAGTCTAACTCTTTAGCAGGGTGGAAAATTCACCATAAAAATATAGGATATAATAAATGATGAAAATATTACAATATCAGTAATCATGAGCAAATTAATACCTGTTATGGGAAGGTTAGATTACCTTGTCTTTAGTCCAATTAAGCTCAAGCTACAGGATCAGAAAACACTGGAGATTAAGACAGATAAACCAGGTTTTCTCACCTTTTGTTTTTGGATGAAACAGCTTTAGGGCCAAGTAACTAAGGAATCTAAGTTTTAACTTATATTATTTGTGGTAAAAAAGTATGATCAATCTCATAAAGTTACATAGTTTAAAACATTCTTATTATTAAGATAAGTTTGACAACTCAGTCACATTCCTCTGGCCATAAACCTTCAATCTGTGTTTATACAGAGGTTCTCCTGCAGATGTACAAGATTCGGCTGAGATAGCAAAAAAAAAAAATTCTGCCTAGTCAGTAGGATTACAAACTAATAGAACATTGCATTAGAAACTTTGAAACAGTATTTGTTCTATATTGTACATGTTTACCTTTCTTTTTTTTATGCTTTTGATTTTCATTATGCAAGCACGTAATCGTTTGCATTAATTTCATTTCTATGAAGCACGTGGATTTGTCATGCCGTTGTTCTTCACTACATAACTTTTCAAGCAAAATTATTTCCCTGTTACTGCCAACCTATACCGCATCAAACACTGTATCTTGAGCTTTCAGAATTTTCAACAGAGAAAGAGGGCCTAAATCATGGACCCAATTAATAGTAACAGATATAACAAATGTTTGTGGTCAAGCCTTGGAGTTATAAATCACACAGAACTAATGATGAAATGGAATAAGGATTGAAAAAGTCAAAACAAACATCCTCTTTGCTCCACCAGGGAAAAAGCAGAACTACTTTTTGGCTCAGGGAGAGACTTTTTACAAGTGCATGGAGTGATGGGATGAGCAGGAAGGGCTTTAAACTGAAAGATGGTAGGTTTAGATTGAAATTCTTTACTGTGAGGGTGGTGAGGCTCTGGAACAGGTTACCGGAGAACCTGTGAATGCCCCATCCCTGGAAGTGTTCAAGGCCTTGATGGACGGGGCTTTGAGCAATCTAGTCTAGTGGAAGCTGTCCCTGCCCATGGCAGGGGCTTTGAAACCAGATAGTCTTTAATGTCTCTTCCAACTCAAACCATTCTACGATCCTACAATTGTGACTGAAGGCTTCGCTAAATATGTTATGCTTCATGTGCAGTGAACCAAGGCTGTCTGCTTTGGCTTCCCACCTGAGTGACACTGGCTTGGGACTGATCTGTGGACTCTCACACGGTTAATGTGGTACCCGGTACATGGTGGCCACCACAGGAGGAAGCCCTTGAGCATTGCACATTAGTTCTTTCATCTTGCTGCACAGCAGTGCTCCTTTACAGATACACCCTCAGAAGTGTTTCTCTGGAGGGTAATGCCACGGTGCTGCTACATGTGGGACAATTTTGCCGCAAGTCTTCTGGCGGGGATTTTGCCTGGTGTCACAACTTGGTCCCTGAAGTGGAGTTAAACTACAGGAGAGTAAGTAAGTGTGGTTCACTTCTCCATGCTGAAATGCAAGTATCCAAAAATACATTCTTTACCCTTCAAAACACCGTTTTGTATATTTAACCTTTCCAGTTTCATAACTGGTGAGAAAAACAACAACAACCAATGAAACAAAAACAAACAAAAAACCTTACATTTTTTCCAATCAGGAAAAATCTTTACTGACTCATACCCTGAACTGAGATGTCATGAGTGCTTGGTATTGATGCACACCATTTGCTGTAAACTGAAAGACTCATGAGACCACAGCCTATTTTTTATAGATGTAAAGCATCCAGAGATTAATGCATAAGATTTTAAATTTCTATAGATTGTAATTAGACATTATGGCAGGCTTATTTCCTCTCTAGTTTATCCAAAGAATGAAAAGCAGCAAACTCAATTAATTCCTGTTTTCTGACTAGCCATTAATTTGATTTACAATGAATTTGTACCATGCTCGATTTACACGAAATTCGTAGCTCTGCAAATTTATTTCTCTGCAAAATACAGACAATTAAGTAATGATTTACACTTCTGCAAGCACAGGGGAAACAAGATCATAATCTTTTCTCATGCCTATTTCCCCTCCAGCACGATCAGACCTCAAAAAATGAAGACCGATCTGATGACATGTACTTCAACAGTCAGTCGACACTTTTTTATCAGAAATACTGAGAACAACCCTGAGTGAATATGCCTGTCACTCGTAAGTTAGACATGTGTCTATGCAAGCACAGCAACTGAGGTCTCTAAACACTTTGAATGGTATTTTGTAATGGATTGACTCACCATACCTTTACTGTCTTAAAAACTGAGAAGTTGAACTTACAAGCCTTACAGCTATATACAAAGAAAAAAAAATGTTAGCTATCTCCTTTTTTTCTCAGGATTTGACATTTTTCTCCACTGTTATAGAAAATACTGAATTTTATTCCCTTGGGACAGACAACTTTAATAAAGGCTGGTATAAATGTAGTGCACAAAACTGAACTACTTTTGCAGTTGAAAGCAATGAACCCTGAAAGGCTATGATTCATGGTAGATACATAACAATCATTTCACCTCCTGGGCAAACCCTAATCATTATGAAAGAGTACAAGAATATGTTAGCTCCTTAAAAATTAAGCATGCTAGTAAATCTTCCTCCTAGCTAATGAAAACTTTTTATTCACGCAGGCTTCACATTAAAATAAAATTAATAAGTGAAAGAAACCAGCTAGCACTTCACTGTAACCAGTCACCTGCTTCCCTGTAATGTCTTTGATCAGAAACGTAGGGATAGAACTCTCTGAAACATCAAACACTGGCCTCTGAAAATTGCTGTTTATAAAACTATGAATGACAAAAGTCACTGCCAAAATGCTACAGATTTTTTTTCAAAAATTTTGCTGTTTGTGCTTTGCATTATGACATGGCACTAAATAACCATGACATGATGGGTTGTCGGTGCGGAGAAGACATAATGGCATAATTAACTATCATAGAGATCTTTTGAAAAAAATTAAATATTGTTACACTCTATCCTCTTTTTGAGGTCAAAGTGTTTCCTTGTTTTGTTGTAATACAATTTCTTTCTTTTAGTGTGGCTCATATCAGCAGCTTGCAAAAGTTTCCGGTTTTGAAAATAACCTCCTCAGGTGTGATTTTCTTTCTCTGAGTACAGAGAGAACATAGAGGAAAAAAATCAGGCTAGATAGATTCTTAAAACTCCTTGAGTTCTCACAGTTAACTTCCCAATGCCATGTACCTTCCTTCTGCACGGTAGCAATAGTAGTATCAGCTTTACAAAGCACTGGAAAATCCATATTCGTTCATAATATTTTCATACCATCAAAGGAAAAAAAAATCATAAAAATCTCTTTACTGAAGGAAGTAGTGGGAGTCATAGACTGCGAAATTAGAGAGTGGTTACAGAAATTATCATCAAATTTTTAAACAGAAAGAGTTGATATGTTAAGATTTTTTTGTTTATGCAGTACCATCTACAGACTGCAATCTGATTCTTAAATTACATATTCAGTGGAATTAATGCACTGAGAAACAGTGAGATACAATTTTTTGTCTTTTTTCTCCAAAGATTCCACAGCTTTTTTATTAAAAATATCAAAATAGCTGTTCTAGATCTCTAGATCTCATCTACAGAATTCTGATAAATCTGATCATATTAGAAGCCAAGCAGACTTGGAAATAATCAGATCTTCAAAGAACTGATCGCTGATACATACTATATGCAGTGCAGTGTAGTTCAGTACTCCTCTGCTTTGGGGAAAAAAAAAACCAAAAAACCAAACCAAAACAAAAAACCACCAAAAAGAAGTCAGGTTTTCTGCTGAAAAAATGATCCAGAAATTCAGGGGAAAAAACAAAACAAAACAAATCCAAAATATTATACAGGAATGTAAATTAGTCTCATAATTTAAGGACCATTCTTATAGAAAATATCAAACAATAAAAAAGCATTTCTTGAGTGTTATCACAGAATCCAAAAAATTACCTGTTGCCACCTTTGTGTTCTAGGGTTGTAGTGGCTTGCACATGAAGAATTTGGCAAAGGTCAAACAATTGCCCAGTAAGGATGTTGAATATTGACAGTATGCGCCTGTTGAAAACTGTACAGAAAATTTGAAAGTATTTATTTTTATGTTTGTTTGTTTGTTTTTATTATTATTATGCTGGATATAGGCTATATTACTCTATTTCATTTGATACTCCAGCAGACCCCTTTCACTACATTTTGTGAAGTTTATTCTAATTCTTTTAGCCTAATATGAGACTTATTATTATTTTAATAATATTAGTATTTTAATTAAGTTCCTGTATCTTCATGATGATGTGACAGAAAACATTAATTCATTTGCAAACTGAATCTCTTTTTGAATCTCTTTTTGCTTTGAATGAGATGTAATTATTATGTATTTATGGCAACATGCAAAGATATTTTTTCATTCTTCCTCTATATCACCAGAAGGTAGGAGAGAAAGTATATATGAAGATCCAAGGGAAAGAAGTAAAATTTATGAACATGTGATGAAAAATAGCAAGACATATAACAAGTCAGATGAGTATAGCTCCCTGTTTGAGCTTAGATGCAGTTAGGGTTAAACATACTTTAAATTCAGTCAAATCCCAAATGTATTTAAACCCTTTGAAAAGAATAATCTACAGGAGCCATATGACCAGGTCTACATCATCTTCACCTGAAATGCATTTCTTAGGACTTATTTATTTAATTAGATAACTAGAAAGATTTTGAACTTTTCTTCTAAATGAAGGCCTGTGACTACAAACCTGGTTTTAATTAGCAATTTTTAGAAGTTAAAATTTAATTGTTCATAATTATTTTATCAGTTTTCTCAGCATAAGTCATAACTTGGGCACCTTCAAAGATAAAATTTCAGAAAATTGAGTTACCATATAAATAGGTATATGAGGCATATCAAGGAATGATGTATCAATAATTACATTTCCATCCTACTCTTTGTATTATGTGAAAAGGATTTCTTTTCAGTTTAAATCATGGAGCATTCTGCCCCAATGTGCAGTCTTTCTCCAAGCAATCATTTCCAAATGAGATGGAAAACTAGAAATATTCACAGGAGCAATCCTTCTATTTTATTGTCCTTTCCTAACTACTTTAATGATCAATAATGCAATAATTGCTTTTACAGATACTTTTTAACTTTCCAAATACTACAGACATTTAAAAAAAAATGAATAAGGAATCAGAAGTCATAAAAATTTACACATTTTCTTTCCTTTTTCTTGCAGACTTCCTTTGTGGGCACAGATTTCAAAACCACCACTGTTGTTTATATCCGAACTTTAAAAAATAACCTGGAGACAAAATCTCATAATACAGAATTAAAAATTAGTTTCTTTGGGTTTATACTTATGTTATAATTTCACTCTTCTTAAATAAGAGACAGAAGCACTTTTCCTTCACTAAACTTGATACTTTGAAGTTTGGAAGAGGAGTAAGAAAGAGGACCAGACAGCTCTTTACTGCATAACTTTGACTGCCTCCATTACTCTACAAGTTGACAAGACCCCTAAAGGTCAGGGGACGGGGTAAAAAAAGGTGATCTGGTTCTCCTATGACATCTGGAAGTCATACATGGTACTTTTCAAAAGAAACAACAAAAATTGTTGTAAAGACAAATAGTTGGGTAATTCCACTGTCTGGACTCACATTTTGGTCTCTAGTTAAAACCAGCAGTTTGTGAGGAATTAAGCCTTAGTACATGCATCACATGGTAGAGGACAAGGTATCAGTATGGTCAACTTCTGCCTCGTATGGGCTAGTCTTAAAATTTTCCCTGAATATTTTTTTTCCCAAAAACAAAGTATAAATGGAGTACTGACATGAAAGCACATAATAAATCTTTTTCAACACTGCATTTTTCTCATTATACTCAAGAACTAAAGAAAAAAGTCAAAAGAAATGGGAAAAAAAAAAAAAAAAAAGGAAAAACTCAAACTCCCTCACAATGTAGGACTATCAGGTCATTTTGCAAGTGCATCTATCCCAGACCTCCATGAGGCAGTGTGACCACTGGCCCTTTGTCCACTTTAGCACACAGTGTGTTGCACTGAGCAAGAACTGCATGCTCAGGTGTGTATTACATGACCAGTTTCAGTCCTCATTCTCTGTGTACAGTCCTTTCTATTGTTTTCCATTTCCTGGCTACATTCCATAAAGAGCTGCTGGGCTCTGTTCAGGCACAGTTTTCCATGAAAGAAGACTGGTAATGATACGAAACTCTCCACAAAACCAAACTGAAAACTTTTCTTGAAACGATCTTCTGGGATTCTTTTTGTCCTTGGACAGGATTTCTGCTTGTGAGTGGGAGATAATTCAGACTGAATAGATCTCTTTTAAAGTTTTACTAATTTTCATTAAGGTGGTTTACATGAGTTGTCTGGGCCCCTCAGTGGAGGATTTTAATCACATTGTGTCTCTTGCACTACGGTGATCAGAATGCTAATCTCTGTAATTTCACATTTGGGAGCTCACTTTTCAAAGTATAAACAACTGACATTAACTTCACAAAGTACATTTTTCCAGGGAGAATGCAATGATAGAGTCACAGAGAAGCTTATAAGACAAAAACTGAAAAAAATTCATGTAATTGCCCAAGGAAAAAAAAAAACCAAAACCAACCAAACAACAACAACAACAACAACAACAACAACAACAACAACAACAACAACAACAACAACAACAACAACAACAACAACAACAACAACAACAACAACAACAACAACAACAACAACAACAACAACAACAACAACAACAACAACAACAACAACAACAACAACAACAACAACAACAACAACAACAACAAAACCAACAACAAAACCCAAAACCAAAACAAAACAAAAAACCCCCCCACATCCTCAGTTTCCTTCCCTTATGCTGTAGAATGTTCATTAATAAAATACATGTGAGTAATATTTTGTGAAGGAGTAAATTTTACCCTGTTGATCAAATTCAACCATCCAGATAAAGCCAGCCTGTGAAAACCGCTCCTACCTTTAAAGAAAATAATGTAATTCCTAAGGGTCTTTGAGCTTGCTAAATGGCAGGAGTTCTGAGATAATAATGCAGTTGCATTGTAATGCTGTTTAATGGCACTTGCTGTTAGTATTATTCATACAAGGATGCTATTGACTTGTAATTCCTTGAAAAGATGATCTTTCATAAAACCTGTGTTACTGAAATCCTTGAGCTTTTTACCATTACAACGATTGCAGATGAGTTCATGGGATCTATTAATGCCTCAACAGACAGAATGCTAAAGCAGCTGACTAAATGTAGAGAAGAAAAAGAGAAAAGCAGACCTATAATCACTGTTGTTCAAAAGAGAAAATGCAGGCACCATGCCAATTCTTGCATTAACTATCCCAAATGTATTAAGACATTTCTTCCTCCTCAATTAATTTACATTGTACTATTAATAATGACATAACTCCCACACTTTTATTTCAGGGTGCAGTACCATTAATGCTACAACACTAACGTAAAAACTCCTTGCAAAATTATGAAATTCATATTTAGGAAAATTACTAGAGTTGAAGTTGGGATAATGCACTTATTATGTTTGCAGTGCTCCCACCTTACTTCTAATACAAAACACAATGAGTCACAGAAGGATGTTTACGAGGCCAGAAAATAGCAAGATAATTAATATTTTTGTCCACTCCAGCAAGTTGCAATGAATGCCATAACCTCTCTTACACCTTTTTTATTATTATTATTCTACTTACTCTTTGCACTTTTATGTAAGAACTCCTTTTTATTTTTTATTTTTTTTGGCATATTTGTAATCTCTCCCTCTAGTTTGAAACATGACATACTTAAGCATTTCATAAACTCTCCCATTTATTACAGAAGAGTTAGATGGTCTCAGACCAAAGAGGGGGCAAGTCTGTATTTCACTGACTGTGTCATGATATGTTCTTTGGAAATTTATATATATATATCTCAAGAAATTTATGGAATGCAGGATTTCAGGATTGTGGTAGTGGAAACAGTTCTGGTACATCATAAAATGCTGAGGACAGAAGAGTTTTCTGATTGAAATTTTTTTTAATGAAATGTAACTTATCAAGGAAATCTTTGACAATGACAAGGAAAGCTTAAGATATTTTGTGTAAAAAAATTAGGTTCTAGCTATTCAAGATTTCACAAAAACTGAGGCAGCTCTCATGACTCTTCCTCATAAGAAATTTAAAGAGGAGATATGATTTAATCCCTCACTAGAGTTCCCTTAAATTTACCAAGTATTAGATCCCTAAGACCTATCCCTCCAACAGGTTATACAAGACTGGATTTGATTCTCTTTTACTTCTACCAGTTACAGAATTCAGAGTTTCTCAGGATCCTCTAACCTCAGCACTCCAGATACTTGCTGATTGTTCTGGACAGCACGAGGAGGAGGAAGGAGAGAGGATTGTAGAAAATGCTGTACCTTCTCTCATGTTTGTTTTGGTTTGTTTTGGGGTTTTTTTGTTTGTTTGTTTTGTTTTGTTTTTGGTTTTTTGGGGGGGTTTTGTTTTGGTTTGGTTTTTTGTTGTTGTTGGTTTGTTTGTTTGTTTTTTGTTTTGTTTTTTTTTGTTTTTTTTTTTCCTTTGAAGAGTTGATCAATCAATCAACCTAAACTTCCATCCAGCCTACCCAGTCTTCATGCCTAAATAAAAAATGGCTATAGAGTGCATATACCATTTTGATGATACTTTCTTCCCTCAGCATATTTTCCACAAATTCTTGAGACCCAATAAGGAAAATCAGTGGAATTACGACGACTGAATTTAAATTAAAAACATCTAAACTAATAGAATAACACGAGTCTGCATTTAGCATGAGAGGCTAAGGTAGGTGCTACCAAAGCTTCATCCATGTGAGTATTTTTATGTTGTGGGGGATTGCTCTTGTCAGGAAGGGTAGTGAGTGTTGAAGGAAAGAAGAGGCAAAAATTTTTATTAGGACCACATGTTCCAAGATCCTGCCCCTCTCTTTAAGGTGATGGCAAAGGAAACTGCTGTCCAGCGTTCAGATATTAACTGTAATTTCACTTCAATAGTTTACAATCAAAAGAAATTTGTTCCATATTAATATTGCAAAGTATTAAGAGGACTACTAATGTGTGATTCTCACCAAAGGGATTTTACTGGCTCACTCAGCACTCAACCAGGAAAATATTTCCCATTTGGGTTTTAAGCATTCTTAAAGTTTTGACAAATTACATAAAACAAGCAACCTTAATTCCTTATGATTAATCAAAAGCAAACTACATTCAATTTAATTTTGTAGGAGAACTTCTATTCAGAGATTTACTGCTTTTTTCCCCCCTATTAACACCTTTAGTTAATTCATCTGAACACTTCAGAGTAGTGCTGTTCAGAGAACACCTATACATTCATTCCTCTCTAATTATTCACCATTAAACCATCTCATTATTGTTCCAAGAGTATGCAAGCTTCACAATACCACACTCCTGGCAGGGTCTTTTGGAACATTCATTTTGGAATATCTGCAGTACACTTTTAGCTACTGAGAGAAGCACCATTGTAGTAGGAGAAGGAGAAGTAATGGTGATTGTTAAAAGGAAGCTTTGAAATGTGGCCTAGAATTACAAGAAGAAGCTGATCCTTGGGATAACTCCATAAATCACAGCAGAACTGCAACACTGTAGAGATAAGATTCAACAGATTAAGAGCAGAAATTATTAAAATGTCATATTATTAGGAAGAATTGTTTCCATTATTAGGGAGAAGTATGTCCATGGATGCCTTATTTATAAACAGGTAAACATGTGTCTTTGCCTCATTACAAACACAACCTTCATTCTGATATACTGGACATGCTCAACATGATATTACCAACCACAAAGTCATTATATATGTAGATGTTATCTGGTTGTTTTGGTTGGAACTTTAGGAGAATTAGAAGGATTGGTGAAAACCTTGCACCCCTTCTTTGAGGCTTTCTACAGTCTTTTCGATTTCATTTTGGTTTGTTGATTTGTTCTCTATCATCAAAACACTTCCAAATTTGGTAAAAAAGAAATGCAACAGATGCCTCAGAGCAGTTTGCACTATGGATAGCACACAGCTGCTTACCTGCTTAACTGCATAAAGGAGGCGACCGTAGCAGTACATCATGACTATCACAGGGATGACCAAGCAGAATATGAAGAGACAGATGATATAGGATGTGGACTCAGCTGACTCTGAGGACCAGCGAACTGAACAGCTTGTACCTGCACCTTCTACCCCATAACTACTCCAGCCGATCAGAGGTGGTACAGTCCAGACCAGGGAATAAATCCACGAGCCTCCGACAGCCAGCAACGCCTTCCGATAGTCATCGTTGCGCTTGTTGCATAGGGTGAGAGTGCTGTAGCGCTCGTAGGACAGGATGGCCAGGGAGATCAGAGACACGATGCCTGCAAGGAACCAAGCAATGTAAATGCTCACTTTCATTATTTTGCATGGTATCCATTCCAAACCCCAAGAAAAGAGATGGTTATTTGGTTATTATGTATTATTACATATCTGATTATTATATATGACATATTTGAAGCAACAGTGAAAACTATTTGCATTATTCTCTTTGCATTAATCCGCACTGGACTTGGTTCCTCTGTCCATCATGTCAAATTTTGTTTAAGTCAGTGTGGTAGTTTTTCTGTAGGCCTTCCCTAGAAACCTAAATTTATTTTATATTGGAAGACTTTTATACTTGAGAAATATTCATCTTCCAGTCAGGTTTTCAGCTTTATCTGTTTTAGTATTACCCAGAAGAAATCGATTTTCTTCCTGAGCTAATAAAATGATGAAAGATTCTCTTGATAAGATTTATTCCATTTTTAACATCCAAGAGCATTTTCAAATATATTGAGTTAACTTTTATACATTCAAAAAGAGCTATATATTCAAGATCGGGAGCCCCAGAATGTAAGAAGCTTTTGCTTCCTTTGCTCTGCCCCACCAGCTTGATGCACCTTCAGTCACAACCACTCATATATGAAAACAAGAGACAACCACATCATGACTGATTTGGCAAGTTGCAATTTTATTTACATTTATGTCATATCTAAAATAAATCAATCTAAAATGTGATTTAGATTAATATTGAGCCCTAGGTGTCACTAACCAATCTTCCAGAGAAAGAATTAAAAATCTGGGTTGTAGGACATTTCCATTCTCTTTTTCAAGGTTCAGGATCCCAACTTCTTCTACAAAGCTTTATGGTTTTCCATGGCAGATACTTAGGCATGACTCAATTACATGACTTTTGCTATTTTCTGTGTTTTGTTCTCCTTGCAGCTTCCTTACAGCTCTTGGTGATAAAACACTGGATTTCACTTCCAGGATTTATGACAAAAGGGATTTGTTTGAAGAAATTTAAACCCATCTTTTCCAATGGTCTCCAGTCCTCTTCTTTTAGTCCTGTAAGATGAAAACCCTGAGAAGATCTATGTCAGTTCAGCTCCTTCCAGGACTATTTTCTTGACCTTTCCTATTAGCAACTACCAAATATACAGTAGCACTGACATATGTAGCCTTCCAAAATTTTGAGTGGTACCTACTCCCAGCAAACCTATTAACAGAAAAGGTGATCTTCAGGGTAATCCACAGCTGTAACCCATTTTCCCCATTTAACTGTCAGCTTCTCCTATAGCTCCTTCCCAGGTATGGATCAGAGGTGAGTCAGAGACTCCCCTGGGAACAGCACTACTCCATCCTGTACCTGGGCAAACCACCCACACACACACATACCCACACAGGGCAGAGCAAAATATTCTCCCCAGGCACAGCATTTTGATCTTCTTTTCCTTACAATTCAGTGACTCATTTCCAAGCTGTCTGGATGCAGGCACAGCTGTTTCAGTCATCCTGAAAACAATTTGCAGTTACTTTGTGCAGAGCTGGGTATGGCAAAGGACCCCAGAGGAATGCAAGCATTGCTTGCTGCAATAGGATGCTTTATTTCTCGGGGGAAGAGAAGGCAAAAGGGTGTGGAAAAGGCAACTTTTGAAGAAGAAAACATCTTTCTTATTACAAGAGTCTACTAAATTATTTTCTGTAAGTTACTGGGAAGGCAGTCCTAAATGATAGATACATTTACAGCAGTAACAGCTCCACTAAATTCCAGCTGACAAACTGACCTGTGTTAAGGCTATTTCAGAGGCAGTGAAGACTTTCTGACCATCTCTCATCTAATACGATTTCCTACATAACACTGCTCTTGAAAGCCTCTGGGCTCAAGAACAAAGAATCTACTGCTCTCTTTTTGCTCCCAGCCCACACTTATTTATTTTACCTCCCTTAGCAGTGCCTCTTTTCCATGCTTTATCTGCTTGACTAAAAAGCGTCTCACTATCAAAAAGATTTAGCTCATGTAGTACCTAAGGCAAAACCCCAAATTTTGTATTTGGAACTTAGGCCTCGGTAAGGTGATATAGATATATTTCTGTATTTTATATTAGACAATCATGGGCTAACAGAAAACTGTCTTGGGAACAAGATCTCTCTCTCCTCAAGCAATGATCTATTGTTCTTACTCTCTGTCTGATGGAAACTGAGGCCACATTTTCCCTACCTTGAGGAGATGGTAGTTGAGATGTACTTTTGTTGAGAATATCCTACATTCCCACATGTGTGGTGTTGCCTAGAAAACCCAGATGGGGTGTTCAAATTTCCCTAGCTCAGGGCCCTGGATGGCTGCTTTCACCTCTGGGCTCTCTGGTCAAGTCTGGCTGCCAGCTCATCCCTGTGGCTGTGCTACTGCCTAGCAGCTTCTTCTGGTGTGTGTTGTCATGTTTTATGGCATTTGTTCACATTTCCTCTTGTTTTCACCTACTGACTAATCTAAGGAAGATGCTGAGCTTTTTTGCACTGGCCTTTATGATGGATGGCAGTACAGAGAGGATCTGAGGACAACTGACCGTGAATACGGGATGACTTGCTTTGAGATGCAAAACAGACCCGTCTTAAACTGGCAGGGAATTAATGTTCAGATATTTAATTAGGATCATGGTGATGTCAGTGAAGAATAAATCAAATACTAGCACTGGGATAAAACCACAAAAGCTGCTTTTAAATTATAGAAAATATTTTTTCTTCTTTATACAGAATAAAATTAGAGACTCTTTAATTACACGTCTTGACATAAGCCAATTCATCTTCACTCACATTTTATTACTGAGTTCCACTGACATGACACAAACTATACTTTTCTCTGAAGGACAAGAACTGTTATATATGGAATCCCAGATCACAAAAGTTCAGGAAAAAATCCAATATTTTTCTTTTTGACGCAGTAATGCTTCATTGCCTGAACTTTTTAACAGCACTAAAATTAATACTACTGTGCATTGACTTCTAATACTTTCAGGATAATAAGGGAAAATGGAGAAAACACTGAAGAGTTCATAAGTTCATAAGAGATAATAAAATAACTCAACATTCTTCATGTGGTTTAAATTTACTAAGCCAGAGTAACTTTTTAGAAAAATTACATTTAATTTCAAAGAATAGAACTGGCACTTTGAAACACTAAAAGGGATGAAATTAAGAGCCAAAATCAAAATAAAACTTAAGCAGCATTTTCCAACACTGAGATACATTCAGCTGAGTTGGCTGTGAGTAATGAAAACATCTATTACCCGGGTGAGGAAGAAACAGGAACAACAGAGGCCACAGCAACTCCCTCACAGTCTACTTTGTACAACCTTGTGTGGCACAAGACATGTTCTAACCCTGTACACCAACAGAGCAGCTTCATCCAACCCTGCCAATGGAGGGCCTTTCACCTTAAGAGAGGAGCCAAGACCGTTCAAGACCAAACCAGGATGCACATCATAGAAATAATGTTGTGGTAGATCAGCTCCAATATCCCTGATTGTTAAGAATATCCTCAGCCTTTTAATTTAAAATAATCTAAACAAAACAAAAAAAAAACCCCACCCAAATAAACAAACAAACCCCCCACAACTTTTTTTTTAATCTCAGTCTTTTATTAGTTCAATAGCTGAATCCTAGAAACATACCATTGTCATTTGATCGATCATAATGGATACACAAGCCTGATTCACTGGACTGAAACAGCATTATTTTGTAACAAAGGCAAAACCAGGTTTTGTGTTCAGTATTTAGTTTGACACTATCTGGAAGTAAAGTACAGGCATCAGGTGTGTAATAGTGAATAAGCTGCCAGTAACAAAAATTATGATTGTCTTGCCCTTTAAATGCTTTTCAATAGCACCCAGTATGATCCTCTCCATAATTTTTCCAGATACCGATTTTAGACTAACAAGCTTGCCATTTCCTTGGTCCTCCCTCATGCCCTTCTTGTAATCTGGTTTGGCTAAAGTAGAATGAAGCTTCTCATTTTCCATCATGCCTCCTAGCTTTGCCTATGAGAGTTTTCTTAATGCCATGTGCATTTAACTGTTGTGACCTTTGCCAGAAATCCTGCAGTTATCTGGTATTCTATTTCATGCCCTATCTATTGCAGTCAGAGGAATTGGTGAGAATCTCAGTTTGAAAACAGAAAGCAATTAAATACTTCAGAATTATCTCTGAAGAAAAGACTCAAATGTCATCTCCATGCTCTTAATAACTAGAAAACAAATTAAAAAAGTTATAAAAAGAAGAAAATAATTGTAATTTTGAAGCTAATTGTAATGTTTTTTGCCAAGATTTCATTCTTATTGTGCAGTAACATTTATGACTGTGTAGACCACACATATTAATTTTACATGAGTAATTTTTTTTCTAAAATTGCAACAAAATTAGGTTCATGAATTGCAAATCTAAATAGAATTTTATTCCAACAAATATTTAGGGCCTCAAGCTGGTACCTAGCCAAATAACTCCACAGGAGTCAATCACAGTGAGAAAGATAATTTGCTCCCCCAACATTTCATGCATATACAGGAGCAAAGATGAGGTTCTCACTGAACTGTACTGAAAGATGACAAAAAAATCCAGTGCAAACTGTGTCACAGGAATAGATAATTCTTCAAAAGTCAACGATGGAAATAAATGACTTTGAGGCAAGTTGGATGTGGGGCATAAACCTTTTCTACACAGCAATTAGATGCAGTGAATAGAGTGCAAGGAATTAAATTTCAAGTCATAAACCAGGACAGGCATCTATTTATAGGACTATCATCTGAGACATTATATATTATTTACTTTTATTTAAGAATCTGTACATTTCTCCCTGGCAGCACAGCACAGAGTATGCTGTGAAAGGCACAGCAAATCATTATGCTTTGTTCCCATGAGTCCCAGCTAAAAGCATTAGGCTCTCTTATTAGTTTTATCTCATTTGTGCTGCTCACTGATGTAGTAATTGCAAAGGGGGTGCAGCTCACCCATGGTCTGTAGGTTATGAAAAACTGAGGATCACAGAGATTCAGCCTACACTAAGTCAATGTTTTGACTATTGACTTAGGTATATTTGCCCCCTTAATCTCCTGAAGGTCACTGTTAGAGCTCTGGAGCATCACAGTTGCATCATGTAATGTATATCCTGTCCTGTGTTATCAAGGATCAGGGGCAATGCAAAGAAGCCACAGGTAACTTTATGTAGACTGTGCTTGGAGGAATACAATAGCACCTTCTTCAACAAGAAATTAATGGAGCAAGACTAAATCCAAGGGCTTGCAAAAACCCAAGACAGATTTACCACATCCAATATCCATACAGGTTGATTTTACTCACTCACAGTCACTCTCTCATAGCTTTCATTCAGTCTCCACCCACAAGTACAAAGAAGTGCTTAAGAAATCTGTCCAGAATCTCTTGTGTAAGAAACAGAGACTCTAGCTATCGGTTTGTCAAACTCCTTGCTTACAGGTATTTCTCTAGTAACAAAGTGGGTTTTGGGTAGAGCTTTTAAACACTTCAGGAGTCCACTATAATTATGAAATCCTCCACTGCTTATAAATCCTACCCATATAAACCTTGCATGTCTCAGGTGAGACTGCTGCTCCCTGTTTGCATTTCATCATCTGGAAAACACATCTGTCTGGAATGTGCTCACCTTCACAGGCACTGTTTCTATCATGGTGAGCTACCAGGGAAAGCAATGGCAGGTGTACCATGCTGTACCCTTGATGTCATGCTCCTCTCAGTGGGATGCGGGATCCTGCACTGATGAGTTGTCATACTCTGTTCTTATCAGCATATAGTCCTTCAGGCTTGCCTGAGTCAAAATACGTGCTCAGTTTTACTGCTGGGAACAACATTCTTCACCTACACAGGCTGTTCTCACTCTTCTGTGCTGTGTTAAGGTGTTTACACACCTTTCCCTTTGTGTACCATCTAGCAAGACAGAGTAAAATGAAGTTGAGAGACTGGTGCAAGGCAGAGAATGAGTGTGCCTGGCTGTTCTTCTGCTGAGGCCCATGTCAGGATGGTGTCAGCTCAGCAACCCCCAGCGTGTATCAGACCATCTACCAGCCACTTACAAAATGCAGAGGGGAAGTCAAGGGTACTGTGGTGCCCACATGGCACTTGTGCTAATCGCAGAGGGGCCTGCCAGTGGCAGAGGTTAACCAACAGCAAGTCTGGCCATCCACCTCTGCTTAAATTGCTGAAGGAACAGAAAATGGGGATGTTTCATACATTTACAAGACTCCATTCCTATACATGTGTGCATGTGATACCTATTCCTGTGAGGCAGCATTAACACAGAATCCTGGGAAGTCATACATCTGAAAGGGGAAGAGAAGTGTGAACCAGCAGCTGGCAGGCTGGGACTCACCAAAAGTTGCACCTTTCCTTCTGCAGTCAGGCCACTGTGCAGTGATGAACAGTGAACTCAGAGACAGCAAGCCAGAATGTGCACACTGCTGTAAGGACATTAGGAGGGATGGAAAAAGGCTGCTGTGGTCTCCATTTATAATTGTTGTGTTGGGAAATACCTAACACAAGCAATAGATAGGTTTCTCAGAAACATATGTCCTAATACAGCTATGTTCTCTTCCTTCTAGTCCCTCAGTTTTCAGCTGCTAAATCCGCCGTTCCATTAGCTGGATAATACGCTAAAAAAGCTCTGTGGTGGTATGAGATGGAGATAAAATGTAGATGTACCCCAGGTTGGGAATATTGGGGAATCCTGAGCTGAGGTATTCTGCTGTTTTTCTTGATGACATGTTTGATTGTGCTTGTCCAAGGGCTTAAATGTAAACGAAGAACAGCAGCACTAAGCAAGAGTCCTCTTCAAATGAAGGCTCTTAGTACCACAGTTTTAAGGTTTCAGGTTTAATTCCAAGTTGTGCTAATGAATTGTATTTCACGTGTTACTGAGTTATACAAAACTAATTTGATCAGTAACCCAGTGCTGTTTTCAAGGGAAATAACTTTCCTGAGTTTAAATGAGAACATTTCTGTTAGTTCTGTACAGCTATAAAACACTTCATGCATGAACATGAAGCATGAACAATTTAAGAAACTTAAAAGTCATGGCCTTTCCAACATATTTGTACTTCCATATATACTTAGAAGTCTTTCTGAAAACATATTATATCATATGTGTCCATCTATCACAGTCCATCAGGGACTGTGCAGGAAATATGATTTGTAGGTCCAATACAAGAGGTTTGGAAGCACCAAGAGATAAAAAACGCAACTATCTCTTTTGCTAATGGTTGTTTAATCTTCAGGACAAATTTTGTTAGCCCTGGGCCAAACTATCTTACATAACAACTGACACAGCTTTGGAGACTTTGTGAGGGTGCACATAGAGCAACCCATTCCATCATCAATTTTATTTCCATTTTTTATGTATGAGTTAATGTTGATACTGATAAGTAAAACTACTGGGCTCTTCTTCCCTCTAAGTCTGTGCATTTATTTAACAAAGATGCAATGATCACCACTAATATAGTTGCTGCCATGAGAGACCTCCTTGCAGGTGAGTAGATAAGAATATTGTAATGATAAAAGCAGAAACTTTCAAAAGCTGAATCACTGATCTGTTGACCTTTCTCACAGCATGTGCACTTTAGTAAAACATCTGAAACTATTCAGCCACAGCATCACAGAGGAAGAAAGAACAAAACTGTTGATTCTTTAAAAAAAACCCTATTTTTCTTTCTAGCTCTGGGTCTCATAACATACATTTCATTCCAGTGAGGGTCTTCAGGTTACATCTCCTCTTGCATAGTACTGGAATTGCCAAAGACTTGCAGTGAGAATGTTGATTGGCCTGAAAAATCTGGGATAGGCATTCCGGAATTAAACAAATTCAGTTAAATTAATAGAATACAGTTAAGTTAGTGAACAACTAGCCACCAGGGCTAGTGAGAAGGTAACATCAAATGACCAAATCTGAGGGAGAAACAAGTGAGATATTGTGAATATGGAATTTTACAAAAATATTATTAACAAGGGTTTCAGTTTTTGTTGGGGTGATTGGGTTTTTTTGTTTGTGGGGTTTTTTTTCCATTTTTTGAGATGAGAAGCACAGATGAACATTCAGAAGCAATGCAAACAGGTCTGGAGTGGCAGACATATGAGGTTACTGTCCCTTCCTCCCTAACCCTCAGTATATTATCTATTTTTTTCTTTTTCATCCCCCAAAAAGAAGACATATGATTTCTATGAGTTGTCAACAGATTTTGGCAGCAGATTCAAACTTTTTCAGAGTTAAAAAGAAAGCCCACTGAACTAGAAGAGTTTTCAGAGGTAAGATGAATAGACGCAAAGTGCGAACTGGTTTTGGTGGACAACCAACCAACCAGACTTGCCTGAAATTTACAGCTCAGTATCTACACTTCAACGAATAAGCAAATCACAATACATCATTTTATGATATAGCAAAACCACAGTGTGAGTTTAACAACTCCTGATAAGTTCAGTGCTAATATAAATGATATGAACTGCAAAGGAATGCATGGATGCCTCAATAACTGACAGAAGTAGCTGAGAACTGGATGTGCTTCCAAAACATTATGGGATGTATTTGGATATGCCTATTAAATATTTCTATAATAAGCATAGAATAAATGGTCAAAAAAAATCAAATATTCCTGTCTTTATTGACTCTAATTCTAGTTGAATTCTCTCACATATTAGTGATCATATCACTATTTCCTTTTGATTTTTAAAGCATTAAAAGCATTTCTGCTTATTTAAAATTGAGAAAATATTTCCCACATTCATTTGTTACAGATTATTAGCAGTTGCAAGCAGTTTCTAATGTTTTCAAAATACAGGCAACCTCAGATAACAACAGTTCGCTTTAAATAGCAATAAATGCACCAATTGCTATTTATCTAATGCCTATAATTATTGGTTTTCTTTTGCTAAGATGACTTGAAATCATGAGCCCATTAGAGCATGCAAGCATTCCTTTCTCCAAAGAATTATCTTCCCACTTAACTCTAATGGGAGTCACAGTTTAACTTTGCACTTGAAAGAAATCACTGAGAAATCACTGTTGGATCCAAGCCTGCTGGGACAAATCTGACAATAAACATTACTGGTCCTGTTCAGTAAATCTTTTGTGCTCTTTTCACTCAACAGTCATTTCTATGTTTCATTCTTTGTACAACACACCCTTCCCTTCGTGTTTGCTGATATCTCCAATACAGACAGCACATATTACTTTTAATAGTAAAGAATTATCTAGGGTTTTTCTTTTTTTCTTCCTTCACTCCTCTGTTGAATTTTTAAACATGTATATGTTATGTTTTAAGGGTGGTCTTGTTTCTTAGGTGTATCTGGTGACTTAATATGCTTCACTGAGTACTATTACACTTTTCTGCTATGTTATTAATATGCTTATCCATCAACAAACTCCCAGTGGCATAAATGCAGCAAAGAATTCCCTTGCATCTCAGTGATACCAACATAGTACAGAAATATCCCAGAACATTAATTTCTGGCTCACTTTCCATGTGTTATGTAGGATTCCTTTAAATTCAGAAAAGCAAGCTAGCACTTGCAAATTCAGCTTCCTAAATTGGCTGTCTCCGTACCAGTATATTTATTCTGCTGCCGTGGGGAACCGGAATAAGAAATAATGTCAGCACTAGATGGAGCTCCTGTACAGCAACATCTCGGGAGAACTCTCTGGGGCTTGTTGCATGTGAAAAGCAGAAATTGATGTACAATGCTGGCGTAGCAGGAGAATGCTCTCAGAGCAGTCAGGTTCACTGCAGCACCCTCGTGTCCTCGCTGTCCTACAGGACTCCCATTTCCAGCCAGGACTGCTCCTTTTGAAACGCTGGGGCATCCCTGGGATCTTCTTTCATGCTGAGGATCTGCACAGGTAACATGTAGTCTCAAGGGTTTTCTACACGTGGGGTATAGCACCAAGTAAGTTAAGAAATGAACTTACAGTGTATTATCATCTGCCAACCAAGAAGCAAAGTGTTCACCAGAGCACACCCAGCTATCTTTCTTCCTATGAGCCCCTGCAGCTCCTCATTTTTAATAATAAGACTATATGGTGCTAATAATGCCAAGGTTATGGGTTCGATCCCTGTATGGGCCATTCACTTAAGAGCAGTACTTGATCCTTGTGGGTCCCTTCCAACAGAATATTCTGTAGCTCTGTGATTCTAGACATTTTCTATAATCTGGAGGTTTTTGGGAGTTGCTGTTCCTGGGAGTAGAACACAATAAATATTAGCTCTTCTGAGTCAAGTTACTATCATAAAGTCTAGCGGTCAAACTGGTTTTTACACTTAGTAGGTATTAACTGGTCAGTAAAGATTTATAATTGATAATATGAATGCAGCCTCAAAATAAGTTGATCAGCCTTTACAGTGCCATTGAATCAAGAATTTCTTGTGTGGTCTTGCAATTCAACAACGTCACATGCCATGGAGGTGAGATGATCTGGAGAGGGCTACTCCAATCTTTTTCCAAGATCCTTTTGCTGGCTAAAGGATGTGCAGTGATAAGTGGTATTCTCCATTTCTTAACCCGTCAGAAAGACCTTAAAGAGGAGATCTTTTGCTGCATCCATTAAGAAATTACTTGTAACAGATGCAGACAGAAATCCTTTGCGGTATACTTCGCCCACGCAGTGAGTTTAATCTGCACCACTGCATAGATGGGTGAAAACTGCACTAAAGAAAACAGTAGTGGATGTATAAGGAGGTATGACACATTTCAACAAGCCAGCATTGCTATCGTGGTGGGAATTCAGACCTTACCACTTCATTAGAAGTCTGTGACAGTTCCATGCAGACAGGGGCTGATAAAGCCTATTTGAATTTTAAAACCATTTTGACAAGTCCAGAGTAAGGATAGTAAGCTGCCTTGCAATAACAGAAATGTCACCTGGATAAATAATTGAGTAGAGGCAGGAAATAAAGAACAGGAGAAATAATTAGTTTTCTTAGTGGAAATTGTGGCCAGGAAAGTTTCCCATGGATCTGTGCTAGGCTATTCATCACACTAATAGATGATCCAGAAAAGATGGTAAAGGGTGAAGTTTGATTATTATACTATGTTGAATAACTCAAAATCAATGAAATCTGACTGTGAAGTACTTCAGAGTCACTGAGCAGATGAAATGCAATACTGATGTAAACTGCCATATGTGGAGGAGAACAGACCTAGCTTTAAATACACAGTGATTGTTTCTGACTGACTTACTACTCTGCAAAGAGTTGTGATAGACAGCTTTATGCAAACTACTTCCACTAATCAGCAATTCTCAGCAGCATTTAGAAAAGCAAGTATCAGGGCTTATTAAAACAGGAAAACAGAGAAGAGAAAACATGAAAAGGTGGATGGAGATTATTTAGTGTTTCTCATAATACAATAACTGGGCTTTCAAAGGAAATCATCAGATTGCAGATTCAGAATTAAGAAACAGGTACTTTGCTTAATAAAGAGCTAATACTCTGAATTCCTTGAAATATTATATTATGCATACCAAAATTTTGCAGGCTTACTGAAAGCAAGTGGCATGGGAGACAAATGCAAGAAGACCTATTAAATTCAAAAGTAATTCTTCAGGAATGATATTCCTACATCACAAATCACAGGCTGCTGGAACAGCACAGTGGAAAAATACCATTGGATGTTGAAAGTTACCCTCACTTTTAGTTTTATATTCTAGAAGTGTATCTAGGCAAAACACTTTGAATGGAAAATACTTAGCACACATATACAACCCTTCGTAAAGTACAACTATTATGTAGTTATTGAAATTATCAGAAGGAACAATTACAGTACAGTAAGAGGCCATTACCTGCTTGAATCTGCTATTAATATTTCTTTACCAAGGTCTGAGTGCCCACAACACTAGAAAAGATAGTAACACTTGTAAAACTCCTACTCATTCTCATCCTTGTTAAGCATGCCTTAGTGTACTGACCAATAGAGAAAAACTGTTACATGGAGCAAACCAGATGGTGCTATGTCTAACTGCACTTATTTCAAAGAATGTTAAGGTCTGGCTTTGTCTTGCCTCATAACCTGCTTTCTACCCATTAGAAAAAGCCTATTTAAATCCTGACTGGCATATTTATCTGCAGCCTTTCATCCTCTTCCTGTGATGCATTCTTTGCCTCTCACAAGGATATTACATAGAAATACATTTTCAGTTTTAAGAAGTACACACAGTGAAGAATCCTCAGCAACCTCATGCAGCCACTGCTGGACCTCAGCCCTCTTGGGCTGCCACACATGTACTTTCTGTGAAAACTGACCAGTTCCAAGCTAGCAAAATTTGGCAGTTTGGATAAATTAGAGCAAACTACTGGGATTTGTTACAAAGAATTGCACGGAGAAGAATTTCTTGGCGCCTCACAGTGTCCAGAACATATATATATTACACACCCAAATACATATACATATTATACACCCAAATACATATACCTACTCCACCCTTTCATTAAGAGGCAATATTTGTAACTCCTCATCCCCACCATATTAATTCCTACCCTAGAACAGTTTCTAATTACTGCTGAACTCATACTAAGGCAGATGGATCAGCCACAGCAATGGCCCTCAACCTCCCATACAGTGCTTGCTCTGCTGTAGTCATTGAAGGGACAGGCAGAGAAGCCCAACCTGCTTTGCCTTGGGCTGCCTGCTGCACAGCACCCTAACAGCTTGCCTAATGTCATTAGGGTGATTAAACGTGTCAGTCTAAGGGGGTCCCCCAGTAACAGCATACGCAGCCTAAACGCGGAACAGAAATAACACACAAACTGTAAATCTGGCTAACAGTAATGCTTCTGTGTGCACATGAACATAAGAATTAAGTTTAATGAAGACCCAATTGTACTCAACCATTGCCACAGCCTAAAATTTTCATAAGGACAAGTTAAAGGGGATTATCTATGTTTTCGTTAAATTCATACCATTCCTTAGCTCAAAGTGTTAATCCAGTACTATCTCAGAGGTCTGTGCTAGACTTGGACAACACTTAGATATTAAGCAATAAAACACCATCCATAGATGTGAATTAACTAATAGTTTTGAAACTTAAAAATTTCCATAGTCTTAATCTACGCAAAGTTTGACATTGCTATTTATTTTTAAAGATTACCAGACTATTTCTTATTTAAAATTTTCACAATCAGATCTGCTTTTTTGCTGCCTTTTTGTTTTGACTTTTTTTTTCCTGATAGTTATGTGGTCCTGAACAAATTTCTACTGTTCTAAATCTCTACAAAAATAATTCATAATAAAATAGTTTCAATCTATAACCAACCATTTAATTCTGCCTGTTGACTCACCTGAAGCCTGTTCATTTTCATTCCTTCTTGCCATAGTTATCTATTCCTGCACTTGACTGCATTAGTGAAACAATAGGAAATGGGGGTGGAAGGCAAAATAGAAGATAAAATTGAAAAACATACTAGAAAATTAGCAGATAGTGAATGTCTGCCTCCAATAAAAAACTGTGAAATAAATGTAAATATTTTTAGCATACCTCAGCAAGTCACTAGCCTTCCACATTGTGGCTGCTGCACTTTCATAGGGTACAGTAGAATTTGTATCTGGCCATAGGGTGAGATTATACTTCCAACTTATTACCATCTGTCTGTGAAATAGATTTAAGAAACTACAAACAGGAGAAGTAACACAATTGTACCACATTCCAGGAAGACTTGTTGGCTGAAATAGCTGAGAGCAATTGATGTAAATAGCTGGCAGGAGAAACCTTCAGCTGAAGCAGGTGAAGTCTGGCATTGTCATAACACGGTAGTTTAAAAGATGGTGCCCAGGTGATCTTGACTAGGGGCATTACCATCTGAATCACTGAGAGACAAGAGAGGAGTCAAACAACCAGAAGTTTCATCCTTCTATGGGGTGAATGTTCACCCATCTGCATCCCCTGACCCATGCTGGACCAGCACAGCATGGAGGGGACAGTGGGGCAACCAGGTCCGAAAGCTGCTCAGGAGTCAAAGCAAAGGGACATCTCACAGAAATGGGATGGTGACAGGGGGAAGAAATGCCTGCTCAGAGTGGTGCTTGCTTGCATTTGCTGTCTGCAGATATCAAATGTTCTCCTGTCTGTATCAATTACGGAAAAATTTAGAGCAGACAGAGGTAATTTTGAGTTAGTATTTAAAAAACCCCAAACAACCCATAACAAAACCAAATCCACAAATCTTCCAGTAATAGGAGGCATTTGGATTTTTTAAGTAGTGAATCATGTTAGCTGAGAAATCCACAGAAGCAATAAGTGGTCTGTGAATCAATACGGGCTATAGTCTATAATTAGACATTACCGAATCTTCGGTTTCAGAGCAGTTTCTCATCTAGTGTTGATATGTGGAAAAACACAAATGTAAACAGGATAGCTCCAGCTTTCAAGGAAACTTATTTTTCCATGTCAGCACACTCTTTCAACAAAATTATTTTCTCATTTAATAGAGTTTTCTAATTAGAAAAGTGGCAGAAACACTAACATTAAAAAAACCCCAAACAAATAAACCCACAAAAAAGAGTCCGAACCCTAGTGATTACTTTAAGTATTTGCCACAGATAAGAACATAAGGGGGGAATGAAATTTGTAGTCATTACTGATTATTGCATCATTATTTGGAACAATGCCAATGATTCTGTATCCTTTTTATCACCTAAAACCTTAAATTTCATTTGCTTACTGGACCAGAAGATTCTGCTTAAATGCTTCCTTAGAAGTAATAGACATAGAAAATGAATGTCATTAATTAAGAAAATGTCAGTAGGTATATAACTTGGATTTAAACAGCCAGGGATAATGTCCACTCTCTGGTATACATCAGGGACTGCAAGGCAAGCTTAGCAGTTTTCCAAAAATCACTGAATTCTGCCCAGATGTGCCAGTATGCAGGTGGTCTAAACAGTTCCTAGAGATAGGTAAACAAATAGTTAAAACTTATACAATTTCCTTTTCACAAACAAAATGCATTGTTCTCTAATACACTTTTTTTTGATTGAACATTACTTATTTACTGAGCTCTAGTTTGTTTCATGATACCCATTGAGATACCAAAAAGCCAACTATATTTTAATGACATTATTTCTTTACATGCATGTGACCTGACTATCAGCAGAGTTGGTTTCTTCTTTTTCCTAAATTAATTGAAAACTGACATCAGATATAGGGTATCCCAGATTATTGCCATGACCCTGGATAAGGGAAAAGGGCCTGCAAATGTCACTGATTGAACTTGAACTCTGACAGAAATACTGCTCCATCATCTCCAACAGACCTTACAGTCATGACCTTTTAGACTTGATTCACCATCAGGATAATTTTGCAAGAAATCCAATGCGATCTTTGCCTTTAAGCTCCTATTTGAAGTGTCCATTTGAATTGATATTATTCGTGTACTTCCTTGCATAAAGTCCCTGGTATTCTGCAACATGCCATAAGCATAGAACCAAAACTATGCAACCGAAGTGCAGGCATGGCTGCCCAATAAGGAAGCATCAAACATTGGCAGACATCTGTAGTCAGTGGCACATGCACGGAAACAGACTTTGGGGATGGGCTGAACTGTTTTTGACATCGACAGCTGACAACTATGTACAAAAAATGCCAAAGAAGTTATTGATTCCCTTACAGAATGTTACTGTTTTCTTTCCAGGGACTCATACACAAGCTGTTGTTCACCCTTCACTGTTGGTATCTCTGCATGTTTTTTGCTATTTTCTTTTGTAGAGGCATAAGGAAAACAGATTCTAGATTATCATAACACATCAGAAAACATTGAGGATGGCAGATAAGGGAAAACACATGGCTACTGGTGCAAGCTGAGGGCACCTGAGGATCAGTGACCCGTTCTGAGCACACTCCAGCTCCTGTTTGAGCCATGTCCTTGAATTTCTGCGGTGCTGAAAACTGAGAGAGGGGAGGAGGAGGGAAATGCAGAGGTTCTGGTGTGCTCTAGAGTTCTGTGGAAAATGGTGTTCATCTGGGGCTCAGCTGGAGCTTCCCAGACCAGAGGAAGGAGAAGTAACCATATCTGATAATACAGACACTGACTGTACACCACATGACCTGACCTAGCACCGTTGGGCATCAACACCCATAATCTATAATGCCTTATAAACATGGGCAAATTGAATTACATCTTAGGTGATACTCTGCCATAACAAAGGCAAAACCTTCTCTTATCCTAAACCAGTGTTAAACCATCTACCAGAGTGAAGTCTCTGATTTCAGGAATAATGCTCAAAGTAGGTATTCCATTTCTACTTTCTCTGCATGGCATGATTCCTTCTTTATCATGTTTTCCAAACTTTCTCCTAAGTTGTCTTCCCACTACAAGCACGTGAATTGAACGCAGAAGCCCAGTACTTATGCTCAACAAATTACCTGTAGGAAGAACAGACTATTTTTTCCACATGATAAATTTGGGATCTTAAGACTGGACAGAGGACTTGAGCACTTCTTCAGGGAAATACAACAGGCATCTCAAAAATGTTCGTTCTTTAATAACTATTCTAAGTGACTTCAACTTTGTGTGATGTTTAATGCCTATAGGAAAAATAAATAAACCAAACACCCAGGAAGAGGATATTGAAGGGGAGGAGGGTGGGGAGGGGAGGAGAGGAATTATAAGCAAAAGTAAGAAAATTACAGCAAGACAAAAGGAGTAACAAGCGCTCTATTTGTGAGGGTCTTGTCACAGCTCCAGAGAGATACAGAGCAAGTATCTACCCCTGAACTTGGATTTCTTTCATAGCCAGTGGAAACAGAGGTGTGCTTGTAGGGCACAGCTCATATCACCCTGAAGAGAATGTCTCAAATACATCAGAGAGAGTTTCCATGCTGGCAGTACAAATTTATTTTTCTATTGATTATAAAGGAAGCCTTAGGGATTGGAAAATGCTTTTAGTCACATGATTCCATCTGTCTCTAAGGGGTTGAATGTTTCATTTTTCCATGTAAATATGGCCCTGAGAAGTGTAATTAATAATATATCACTATCTCATTGATTAATTATTTAAATAAAAAGTACAGTAGGTTAACTTGAGTTTCCCTAGAGAAGAGATGCTAAGGAGGAAATCAGATTACATATCTCCTGAATAAGTACTTCCCTATTTTCATTTTCTGTACACTTTAATATATATCAAGTGCTTGAAATAATTGGGAAAAGTTCAGAGCAAACTACCAGTTGTAACACTGTATTAAAGTAACTAAAGCCCTCTAGGTAGTGACAACATTCCTCCGCTTTAGATAAAGGAACTATAAGCAGCTTTGACCTATTCCCATAGGTCAGACACCCTTTCTACCCCTCTGTCTTTGAGCCAGCAGAGTATTTCTGCTGCTGACCAACTACAGGTGAAAGCCTACATGGGTCACATTGACTGCAGGCATAACAGAGCCTACACACTTTAAACAGACTGTATTTTTAGGGTCTGTTGCAGAACTATGTTTTCTTAAACATAATGATTAGTAGTTTCGCTTGATATCAGCTCTATTTATAGAAATATCACATTTAATGCCACCCCAAAATCACTGCAAAAGGAGATATCCATGGACAACAGTCAGGTGAGGAGCTGCTAAGCAGGGCTTTGCACTGGGAAGTCAGTGCTTGCCGCATCAAAGCTCAGAAGACTTTGGATTGACCACTTGCAGCATCAGTCCAAGGGAGATTATGTCTTTACTCATGGAAATAAATGTATCTTTTTACAGAGGAGTAATTTCTTACATCTGAGGTCTCAACTGCATCTGAGAGTTTCCAGTGTCTTAGAAATCTGTAATACAAATATAAGTACATTAGTTTAGTGCCATGAGTCTAAGCCACAGCATATGAGATCAAGATAAAATATTAATAAAAAAATTATTGTTTAAGGCATTATTGGATCCAGAGAAAGCTTTGTCTTTCCCATATGTATCAATCTAACAGTTAATTCTAATATGACATGACATATAGTAGTGATTCTGAAAATGAACTCCAGAGTTCATCTGAGCCCAAACTCTGCCTTTCCCACATGTTTGGTAAGTCTACATTAATAGAAATATCTTGGGAGAAGATTAAATGTTTCTGAAAATTTTCACCTATTCAAAGATTTCAAGTGTTTAAGAAAGCACTGGAGAGATTACATGTGAGAGGGACAGAACTGTAAACAAATATAATCTTAGGATGGCATATCACTTCATGTATACATGGTCTCATTGAGAGTACTAAATTATATACTTTTCCAAAATTAAAATCTAATGTTTAATAATTCTATGATATATTTAACTGTCCTTATTTCACCTTGCTTGCAAAGTTTACTCAGAGTTCAGCTGGGAAAATGGATCCTGTCCCTGTGTCCCTTTTCATGTTAGCTTAGATGTATAACCACAAGCCTGTCAAATCATGACTAAGTGGTGGGTAATGGGAGCAAACTCAAAAAATCCATCCATCTCCCCAACTCAGTGTCATGTGCTGTTTCCAGTGCAGTGACCTACTTAACAGAGCTGCAAACATGCACAAGCACCCGAGTAAAATTATTTATGCTGGAAACAGACCATGCTGTTTCTCCTCTATCTCCATTCCTAATGCTCCTCCACATTAAGACCAAACAGCTCTTACTTCCATAGCAGATCTCATGATATCTGATTGTCTCTTTAAAATCCCTATTACGTGTTTATTGATCAGCATTTGCACTTCCTGCTAGCTTTAAAACCTTCTGCTTTTTGTGAATGGTTTGAAATCACAAAGCAGACATGGGGAAAGCAAAAAGTAATTAAACCAAAACCCTCTACTTTATCCTTAATTTTTTTCCATTGTGTCCATGGCAATGCCCTGGCACTGGTTCTTTGGTCATGGTTTTTAAGTGCCTGGGGTAGGCAATGGATTGCTCAGTAAATAACTTACTTGATTCCACAGTAAGTGACATCATTGTACATTGCACTGTCAATACTGCTGGGGGAAGAATCAGATCTGCTTTCCAGATTGCCTTCCAGGGCTACAGTCATGTAATTTCAAAAAAGGTAAGATACTTTGGCGCTAAAAAAAAAAAAAAAAAAGGTGACTCTCACCATGCATTTATATATGAAACAAATCTCAGCTTCCTACTTTCATTGTCTCAGGTTTCATCCTGGCCACAGACCTGGAAGATAACACCTTCACTCTCAATTTGGTATAAAACAAAACAGGTTTTCACAGTATCACAAAACAAAGAGAGAGGGTGGAAAAAAATCACATTAAAATACAGTCCTTTCAGAAGCCTTTTAATAATGAACTGTACTTAAAGGTGTTTTAGCAATTTGAATTTAGGGTGGAACTACATGGTTTTTAAAGTCCCTTCCAACACAAACCATTCTATGACTCTATCCTCAGTAACTACATTGCACCAATCAGTGAGGTCTTAAGCCACCAGTTTATGACACAGAATATACCTGATTTTCCACCTCTTCAGTTTCTGAATCACTTTGATAAGTTTTATACAATTTTTTCAAAGTCCACAGAAGACAAGGAAAATAATCCTACTTTTAATAAGATGTTATTTGTTTTAGCAATAATATCTGCAAGTCTCAATTAAAACCTCACAACTCTCTCATGCTACTTTCCAATAACCACCAAAAAAAAAATTACCATTCCATTTAATGGATCCTTGTTCAGTCTGTGATGCTTACAGCACNAAAAAAAAAAAAGGCATTTCATTTTCAAGCGGTACGAAGACATGAAAAAGCCATCAACACACTGCACGCCTGCAGTAGCTCTTTTTTAGCACACTCTGGAGTACAAAAAGTCATAAAACCTGATGAATAATGGTATTTATCAACAGATACAATCTGTTTATAGAGACATACAAATGTTAGTCAGCCTGCTACTTCTATTTCCTTTAAGCATGTTATTTTCCAGTGAGCATCCAGTGAACAACTCTGCAAGCAAACTTCTTTGGCATGCTCTTCATACACACTAATGAAAGAAAAAAACTGAGCACTGCAAGACTGTCACAAGGACTGTGAACTACCTGCATTTAGCCTGCCACAATTGCCCAGGGCACCCTGCTGACAGCACCAACATCACTCAGTGCGGCTGAGGTCGCCTTTGGCATTCTGGCTTTTGTTGTTTTGTTTGCTTGTGTGTTCCTTGATGATCTAATTGATTTTAAGAATTATAGCAGAAACTCTCACACCAAAACAGGTCAGCACAGAAGTCCCCACTCCTGCCATCCATCAAATTTACACAGATCTGACTTTGAAGAATTATTCCACAAGCAAGTCACCCCAGGAGAAACTTCCCCATTTGCAGGTGTAATTCCACAGTCACTGGGGTGTTAACTCACATGTATCCTGACAGAAGGCAGAAGGCTCAAAATGCACCTTTAACATACTTTTTTTCTAATCCCTTAAACACCTTTTCCTCCCTCCCTTCAGATATTAGTCTGCCATCCCACTTCTAAGTCATGAAAAGAGGGATAAATCAAAGGAGGGAGAAAAAACAGTACTAACTTTTTCCTCCCTGAGAAGACTAGTTACAGAAATATTGGAATTCGTAAAACTCACATAAAACCTGGGAGAAGACATGTTGTTCTGCTCTGCACAGACCAAACCAAAAACAATCTGCCAAAGTGAGTCAAAGTATTACTGACCATAAGGTCTATTTCTGGATGGCCAAAGTAAGTGCTCTTGTATTACTCAACACTGCTAATTCACTTTGGGCAAAATAGTAGTTTTCCAGATGAAGCTGCTGAGTAAAAGGCCATCAGTGAAGCACTCATTTGAGGTAGGACAGCTACCAGAAACCACACCACTGGAAACAGCAGGAGCTCATAATTCAGGTAGAGAACATGCATTTGGATTCACCACCTGATTCTAGATCAAGAGCTGTGGGAGCATTTTCTGGGCCAAAGTGCTTGCAGGAGACATACTGCAACCCGAGGTGGGAGAAGAGCCAGACATGCACTCATCCCCTCCTGGTGGCCTGGAGGCACCAAAGCAAAGATGTACAGCAACAGGGAGCTCACTCTGCTCCGAGTGAGATAAGCATAACATCTAGACATGCACCCACATGACAGTTTATGCTTTAGTTGATCTTTTTTTGAATGCAGCAACAAATGAAGGGTCACTGCTTGGTGATGCAACTCTTAAAGCAACAGGTCGCCTTGGAGGATGAAGGCTCCCCTCTGACTGTTCTTTGTCCTTTATTTTTATTTAATAATTAAAATAGTTTCCAGTTAAACCAGTTATATCTAACATTGAAAAGGTTGGTTGCTAAAATGTTTTGCCTGGACAAGATACAAACCTGAAAACTTTTACCATCACTTCTGACAAATCTATTCCTATGACTTCATTTGCTGTTGAATCTGCAAGCATGCAATTTTAAAACAAAAATTTTGCTTTGCAGGAGATCAGAAAGCATCTAACATTGAAAACTGATTACCCAGGACATGAGGAATTCATATTATAGATTGATTGATAATTACAAATGGTAAATAGAGTACTCTCAAGAGGCATTGTTTAAGACAGAAACAGCACTGAGGGACCTGTAGTTTAGCAACGGCCCAGATTTTCCTGAAAAAGAGGGAAGTATTATATACGTTCATACACTTACTCAAATTCTTTCCAGTGGCTTGCCTCTTTCTAGATTCCAATTTTAGTTCTTAAAACATAAGTGATTTAAAAGAATGGGATATGTTAGGAAATACTGATTAAAATCTCAGCTACTCTTTCATGAAGTCTTTTGTTAAAATGTTTTAAATTATGCAGTTCGCTTGTATTTGACCATAACAAAGTAACCTTCTGTTTAGCATAGAGCAGCATTGAGCTCACTGATCAAGTTGCTTCATGCACCAGTGTTAAAAAAAGAGAAGAGTAAAGAATTGTCATTGAACTCTTACCAAAGCAGGTATTGACAAAGCCATACCACCTACAAGTATGCTCCCCTCCAATCCATTTGCCACGGATGTTAGATGCAAAACTGAGGGTAGTGCCTGAGATGCACACTAACATGTCACTGACACTGATGTTCAGGAGAAGCATGTTGACGGGGTTACGAAGGGTTTTAAATTTGCAGAAGAGGATGAGAACAATTAAGTTATTCAAGAAACCAAAAAACAAGATAAATCCAAGAAAAACAGCCACTACTGTGTGTCCACTTCTTGTGAGTCCAGTCCTTGGCTCAACAGGTTCTGCAGGTGCACCAATGCTCAGGTTGTATGTCCAGGTGTGGTTCATTTTGGGCTTTGGCACAGATCAGTGGGAGCAGAGACACTGGGTGCCCTTTGCTGAAGTACTCCTGATGTTTCCGGAAGAGTTGTTCCATCACAGGCCAAATCATCTCAAGAGTCTTCTGATCTTTGCTCAAATAAGATATCTCTTAGATAGTTATGCAGGTGTGAAATACTGAATTGCAGCACAGGTGTATTTTCATGCACTGTGGCTTTCTAGTGGTCTGCTCTGCAGTAACTCCAGGGCAGCATAACCAAGTGAATGATTACCTCAAATTCATCTTTATTATTTAAACCTAGAATCACGATGGATGATCTTTTTTGATACTCAGAATGGAAGGTATCTTAAAAGACGCTTCTTCACGGTCTCCTCTTTCAGAGTAAATGGGCAGCCCTACCAGTGGCAGCTCTGACAATGGGTGTCTTTCTGAAAATAGAGAAGAAAAGAAATGGTAAAAAAACAAAACAACTCTTTCCATACACAGACGAAAACATAGGTACATAATTTTCTAACATTTCCTCTCATCTTGAATTGCAACAAATATCTTTCAGGTTTTTTAGTTTTCACTCTGATTTTTAAGAGAAGAATCAGTTTGTTAAAATGCCCTTGGCTGTTCTAAGCACTTTTTCCAGAGCTCACAGTTTAGCATGGAGGTGGTTGTTTGCACCTTCCTAACAAAGTTCCTGAGATGAGAAAACACATGCTAAGACATTTCTTTTGCAGCAGCTTCCCAGAGGAAGAATTCTGTCTTCTTCCACATTAAGTCAATCCACACCAAATGAAGCTTCAGTCTTGGCTAGACCTTAGTTGAAATGATGAAAAATTCAGAGGAAGGAAAAAGTATTTCTTTACTCTGAAAGAATTAATTTCACATGAAGTTCCTCAAGATCTCATGCCTCATCATCATTTTAGATTACTTGGATGTAGGACTGGAAGGGATTCTAAGAAAGATGACGCAAAACTAGGAGGAGCTGTTGACTCTCAAAGGCAGGGAGGCCCTGCAGAATGACCTCGACAAATCAGAGCAATCACCAATAATATGAAGTTTAACAAAGGAAAGTGCCAGATTCTGCACTTGGGGTGGGACAACCCCGGATGTTCATCCAGACTGGGAAATGATCCTGGAAAGCAGTGCCGTGGAGAGGGACCTGGGGGTCCTGGTCAATGGCCAGTTGAATGAGAGTCAGCAGTGCCCTGCAAGCAAGGAGGGCCAACTGTGTCCTGGGGGCATCAGGCAAAGCATCGCCAGCCGGTCGACGGAGGGGATTGTCCCACTCTGCTCTGCACTGGGGTGGCCTCGTCTTGGATATTGTGTGCAGTTTGGGGCACTACAATATAAGAAAGACATTAAGCTCTTAGAGGGTGTCCAAAGGAGGGCAACAAGGGTGGAGAAGGGCCTTGAGGGGAAGCTGTATGAGGAGGGGCTGAGGGCACTTGGTCTGTTCTGCCTGCAGAAGAGGACACTGAGGGGCGACTTCATTGCAGTCTACAACTTCCTCATTAGGGAAAGTGGACAGGTAGACACTGATCTCCTCTCTGTGGTGACCACTGAGAGGACCTGAGGGAATGGCCTGAAGTTGTGTCAGGGGAAATTTAGGTTAGGCATTAGAAAAAGGTTCTTCCCTCAGAGGGTAGTTGGGAGCAGGCACCCCAGGTCACAGTACCAAGCCTGACAGAATTCAAGAATCATTTGAACAACGTGCTCAGGCACATGGTATGACTCTTGGGAATGATCCAGTGCAGGGCCAGGAGTTGGTGATTCTTGTGGTTCCCTTCCAACTCATCGTGTTCTGTAATTCTGTGATTCATGTGCTTACAAAGGTTGGTAGATCTGTAATATCCATTTCTTTTCTCCCATATTTACAAGTAGAAAAATATCTTCCTTCATTATTTATAAAGCAGCCAGACATCCAAAGCCTTGCATGTCTCTCCCACTACAACTATGAATTTGTTTACCTGCAAATATTGTGTGTCTTTTGTGAAGCAACAGTGCTTACTGTGGATGCATATCTGCTTATCCTGCCTTCTATGTGGTTGCAGGCAAATTCTGCACAGAATTTTCCATTAAAATTGAGATGCATGCATATATGTGGGAATTTCCACTCCTTGGTGCAAAACACACAATACCCATAGCTCGCTGAACTAACAAATATGAAAGCTTTTCTTTCAGCTGTCGTGTCCTTCTAGAATCATTACACACATTTTAAAATGGAGCATTTCCATATTACTCCTAGCCATTGCTTTCTGGAAATTATCTTGTAGAAAAATATGTGTTTAACAACTAGAAAAATGAGAGTTCAAAGTTTACTGAAAATGCAAAGGTTGATTACTTTTTTTCTTTTATCATATTTTATGTGTCATGATGAACTTATAGAGAAAGTATTTTGTCTTTCTAATTCCCTGCCTTCATAAACTCACTGTGAAAAATAAATCTCATTATTGTTGTGATTTTGAACTCTAACATATACAGTCTGTCTTTACATTCTTTTCTGGTGAGTAAATTATATGCACTTCACATTGATGCTATCTGCTTTTTTTCTCCCCCTTTAGGAGTTGGTAAGGGCCTCAGATATACCTAAGATAAACAAGTTTTGAAATCCTTTTTATACCATTTTGAAAAAAAAAAAAGTTATCTCCTATCCAATTCTGGTTGCAGGTTATAGAAGGAAACTAACTGTGGCTAACCCTCAATATACTTAAAATTTACTTATAATGGTGTTTAAAGGAACAGAGTTAAAATTTAGTGAAACAAAACCCCAAACCAATAACAACTGATTAAAGCACAGGATGCTGAGCATTTCTCGGTCACTAATTGCACAACTGAAAAAGGCAAATAATTGCACTTTTTATTTGGAGGAAAAAAAGCATGGTGGCATTGTACCAAAGCAGAGCTTCAGGAAGAAGAATTCACAGGAATCCAAGATGTACAGTGAAATAAACTCAATCACGGAATCATATTTTTTAATTCATTCTGATTACACCCTAGTTTTTATAAACTAAGTTATTCTTTTGCCAGCACTTCAAAGACAGTTTTATCTCATCTGTTTGCACATGACTACTTATTGCAGAATACAACTAACGTCATTCCTATCTCTTCCTCCCTTCTGCAAAGCATATTACAGAATATGGCTTCAAAATCTGAAGATATTGAAAATTATTTACATGAAGACTATTTGAGTTACAGGTGCCTCCTTTTTTTCAAGATGAACTGGTTACATCTAGATCATCTGTAGCAAAGTTTATACTTTGCCATCATAAATGTTTCCATGTGAGAATTTATTTTACAAGAATAACCACAGGCAGAGCTTCTAAATAATATCATCATTATTGGTGTTAGACAAAGCCAAAGGTTAATAAATGACTTACATACGACTTTATATATATATCTCTGTCTTACAAGAAAGACATTGACCTCTTGGAGCAAGTCCAGAGGAGGGCCACAAAAATGGTCAGGGCCTGGAGCACCTCTCCTATGACGACAGGCTGAGAGAGTTTGGGTTGTTCAGCCTGGTGAACAGAAGGCTCCTTGTTGCAGACTTTCAGTATTTAATGGAAACTTTAGGAGACTTTAGGAGAGATGGGGAGAAACTTTTTAGCAAGGCCTGTAGCAACAGGACAAGGGGTAACTGTTTTAAACGAAAGGATGGTCTATTTAGTTTAGATATAATGAAGATTCTTACAGCAAGGGCGGTAAAACCCTGTAAGAGGTTGCCCGTAGATGTGATAGACGCCCTATCACTGAAAGTGTTCAAGGCGAGGTTGGATGGGGCTCTGAACAAGAGTTGAAGATGGCCCTGCTTACTGCAGGGGGTTTGAACTTGATGATCTTTAAATGTCTGTTCCAACACAATCTCCTGTGATTTTATTAAGCTCAAAACATAAAATGTAGGTCACGGTCACATACAACCTGCATGCTTAAAGATGATATAAGAGTTCGTATGTATAGTGCTTATAAAAGGACCTTTACTCCTTGGATGAGGCTCACTTGGCTAAAATTCAGCAGTCTGACATCAGGTGTGCAGGCACAGACCAAGGCCCAGGTCATTTCTCCAATGACAACTCAAGCAGCTTCAGCAGGATGAGTTCTGCCCCAGTGTGTTGGGGAAAGACACCTTAATGCCCAGGCAAGAGGAGCAGGCCTTGAGAGTTCAGTGTAATAAGATACATTCTAAGACATCAGTACCCACACTGTGAAGGCCAAGCCATGTGGCCACTTGATATCAGAAGATGACAAGTAGGACATGCTAAAGTTGTGGGTTAACTTGAGAGACAGAGACTTTCAGGGGAAGATGTCTGAAGATCTGGGCTATATAGGGGTAATTATCTATTTGGTAGTTGCTGTAAAAATGCTAAGTTTTTTACACCTTTGGATGAAGTACAAGCCAAATTCAGATTTGAAAAAAGAATCTGAACTACTATAATAATCCCTTAAAGAATGTGTCCAAGTTTTACCTAATTGTTAGCATTTAACTGAATAATACACACTATTGATGAAAAACACCTGTAGATGAGCTTTTGTACTCAAAAGGCTCACTTGAGTCCCTTTTTTTTTCTCCAGACAGATAGCTTGGTTTAATAAAGGTTACATCACAATTCTGATAACCCTGTCTTACAGGTATCACTCTGTACTCCCCAAGTCTCCATGATCTATCAGGAGAGCCTGGATGCTCCTAAATCCCAGCAAATTTAGAAACTTGCAGGATTGATCTCTATCTAATTCTGCCAGTTCTGCTTCTGAAAAAAAATGTTAAAAAACCCCAAAACACTAATACCATCCAAGACAAACAAATGAGCATCCAGTTTGTCCCCTTGTATTTGCTTGAGCTGACCTGGAATTGAAAACATACAAAAAGTGATACAAAACATATGGCCAGGTGAAACAGGCCAAAAGTTCATTTAATGTCACCAGTTGTTAAATGCTGCATCTGTTAACTGGTTCTGACAGTAGAATTCTAAAGATACAGCAAAACAGACACCCATCACTGCTTGTATTTCCTCTGAAGCAGTCTGTTGGTAAAAAATAAGATTTCTGAAGAAGCTAGATCAGCTCCTGGGAGCATAAGGCTTCTTCTTGCACTTGAGCCCAATGCATTAGTTTAAGCAGTATGCCACAACACCAAGGCTGTTTTTTCTTTCTCACTTTGCCCCAAAATAACATATTGAATATATTAACTCTAAGTGTTTAGGATTGGGTTTGGGTTTTTTCTTAAATGAACTCATTCACTATTTCTAACTGGTAGATTCTTTACCATCTTCCATTGCAAAGTTGTGCAACATGCCAAAGATGATGCTTCATTCACTTTACATGTTTAAAAGCTGAGGAAAATGCTTAAAATAAGTAAAATCACACTTCAAAATCATATTACTAAAAAGCTTATATTATCATCTTCCATTTTGTCTACATCTACATTTATCTACATTATTCTCTTCTGATATAAAGGAGCTATAAAAAAATAAAATTTAAAAAACCAAACAAAAAAAAAACCAAACAAACCTTTTATTTACAATCCACACAGCCTAAATCAACCTGTTGTTCAGATCATATAAAAATCAATTTTGAAACAGTGATATTTCCTAAAAAAAAAACAAAACCCCACCTAACAAGATACTCCACATAACATTTCAAAGACAATCCTAGATAAAATTTCGTGAAGGAAGAATCAGTTTTTTGATGTGATGACAGTATTATGACAGGAATCGTATATTTTTAAGTTGACATACACTTACTTATATCTTCCAGATGAGATTTGGAATTATTTTTAACAGGAAGCATCCAAAAACAGAGGTATCACCTGAAACAGTTCTTTCAAACGCACCTGAAAGTTGTGGGACTGCATGGGACTTCACAACACTGAAGTAAAAATTTCCATCTGTTCTGAACCATTTTTTCAATGCCTTAAGCCACACTGCAAGATTACAAGAGACCCAGAGATAGGTCTTTAAAAGAGGAGGTTCTATGGTTCACAGGTTTAGGTATCCCCCAGCTCCCAAAACCCCCTTCCTGGAAGAACCTCTTGTATGTACATCAACAGTCTTACTTTTAGGAGTTTGCAATCATGAGGACAGACATGAGAATGAGAACTACATAAGTGGATAATACATGTGATAAATCCGAACGTTTGAATGGCATACTATTTAATTGAGAGAGAAATCTAGGAGTGTGGTAAAACCACTGCTTTTGAAATAAAAGCTACTTTTCTTTAGTAATTAAAAGGGAAGCCCTCTTACACGTGAAGAGGACGTTTTTGCACAGAAATATCTATGCTGAGAGTAGATGAGACAGACCCTCTCCTGAGCTGGGCTGAAGTGATGAGAAGCGTCCTTCAGCCATTCCCGGGACGGCTGCAGCAGCGGACACTGAGAGCGCCGCCACTCCCCAGCCTTCTAAACACCGCACCAAGCAAAAACGCCTTCAGCTAACCTCACCTTCTGATTCTTCCTTCACAAACTTTTCTACACTCGTGTGGGAAACGGGTGGCACAGAACAGTGAAAGGAAAACCCACCTGTATCTCTCATCCACAGCAGCCCAGGAGAAAACAGCTACCCAAGCCTCCGGCAAACACGTACCGAGCGGCGGCGGAGGAGCCGCGGCAGCGGGACCCCCGGGCTGCTCTCCTGGGCGATGGGTCGTGGGCAGCCGGGAGCGGCCCCGCTCCTGGCCCGCCCGCGGATCCCCCGCGCCCGGGGAGCCGGCAGGGCGCTCACTCTCCGCGGGATGGATACGGCGGTCTCGCCCTGCCAGCCCACAACAACCTCCTCCCCTCCCCGGCGGGCCAAGACATCCAACTTCGGGAAGGCGCGGGGCGGGGACGTAAACAGATTTTTTTTTAGTAAATTAAGAAACAAGAGCTCCAAGGCGCGGCTCCCCGCGCAACCCCCGCACTCCGCCCGCGCCGGGGCGGTGCCGCCGCCTGAGTTGGGACAGGAGGGCATCCAGCGGCCCCCGTCCTGGAGCCCGTGCCGCTGCCCCTCCGTGCTGCAGGGATGCTCCCGCCGGGGTCTGCGAGGGCATACCTGGTGCTGCTGCTCGTCTGCACGGCAAGGTTGGGCTGTGCACTTACTGCTGTGAAAGACTTTTTGGGGTTTTGTAAGCAAGCAGGTATAAATAAATACCTGTTCAGCAGCGGTCAGGAATGCAGTTTAAACATGTTTCAAAATGAGAAGGTTTTGACCTAATGAAACCTAAACCAGACATGTCTTCTGTGTAATTTATTGGTCGTCAGCTTTGTGTTTTCCACACATCTTTACATTTTAAGCATTTACCGAGTGAACAAGCACTATGGTTACTGTGTGCTGAGATTAGCATTTTCAGAAATAGGTATACATCGCATAAATAGCATATGGCTTGGAAAACAACGTAGTACTCCATCTTTCTGTTACTACTACTTCTACTCTTTCAGACTCATACTATCCTGGTCTTTCTACAGGAATAAAAACCAAGCCCATGGAGAATGAATCGCTGGATAAAAACTCTAGAGGAAAAATATACCAGAGTATACTTAACTCTGCTGGACTTCTCCTAGATCTGTGTTTTT